>PITA01006095.1:0-19561 GCA_004023965.1 Spilogale gracilis
GGAAGGAAGGAAGGAAAGAAGGAAGGCAAGCATCGATAGAGAAACAAATTCAGATCTTCAAGTACATCTCTGGGGTTTTGCACTTTTGGGACTTCTGTATGATATGTTCTCTCAGCCTGAGGCAATACTAAGAAGCAAAAGGTTTCTTACATCCTTCAACATTCTGGCAGGATATTTCCAGTTTCTATATGAGGCAGTAAAAACTGAACATATCCCTGAAAGAAAGCAGCAATTCATCAAATTCCTAATTTAGTCGTATTCCAACTAAATCTCTGGATTGTCTATAAAACCTTTCCATGGTCCTGCCAATTCTGAAATTTCAGCAGTTTGTTTGATCCCTGTGCCCACTACACCTTGGCAGTGTACAGTCTTATGAGAAAGACTGACATCTACATAAATCCACTGATTCAAGGCAAGGAAATTATCACTACTGGACTAGTAGCTTCACAGAAGTTGTCTGAGATAATTGTGCGATGGATCCAAAAGACCTCAGCCAGTAGATGCAGAAGAGAGGACACCACAGGCAGAAAACAAAGCCTGAGTCAAGGCACCATAGTGGAACAGCACGGTATGGTGACATCAAATTGTCTTTACTGCTGCCTAACATGTGAACCTGGGCAAGTCACCTGACCTTTCTGGGCCCTAGATTCCTCACCTTGACAATGGGAACGATAATAGTACCACTTCATTGGGCTGTTGTGAAGACTCACTGAAATAACAGATAGCAAAGTGTATGAAGAAACAAAGTAAGACAGTGGTTCTCAGGGACTGGGGGGAGGAGAAGAGGGGCGGGTTTATGGGTACAGAGTTTCAGTTTAGGATGATGGACAAGTTGAGGAGATGTAGAGTGGCGATGGTCACACAGCAGTGTGAATGCACTTAATGTCCCCCAGTCGCATGCATAAAACATGGCTAAATCGGTAAATTTTATGATATGTGTATTTTACTACCACAATAGAAAAGGCAAAACAAAACCAAAAATAAAGGGCCAGGCCTGCTCCGCATGCAACACAGTGTGACTGAACACAAGAATGCTTAGGTAGGTAGGCTGGAGCCAGAAGCAAAGAGCTCTGATCAGGCGAAGGAGGAGTGTGTATTTGATCTACCTCTAGCATTACGCGGGAACACTTGGAGGTGCTATCACTCAAAATGGTATTCTGTAATGATATAATGGATATTGATATTTTATAAAGGTCACCCTGGGGGTGGGTTACATGATTACAAAGAAGTTGAAGCTGAAAGAAGGCTGCTATTTAAAGTGTGGCCCCCAGGGGCACCTGAGGGGCTCAATCAGTAAAACCTGTCTGCCTTTGCCTCAGGTCAGGATCCCAGGGTCCTGGGATTGGCCCAGCTTCGAATAAGGCTCCCTGTCCAGCAGGGAGTCTGCTTCTCCCTCCTCCTGGGCTACTCTCCCTGCTTGTACTCTCTCCTTCCCTCCTTCTCCTCTCTCTGTGTCAAATAAGTGAATAAGATCTTAATGTGTGTGTGTGTGTGTGTGTGTGTGTGTGTGTGTGTGTGTCCCCCAGTCAGCAAGATTGGTCTTACCTGAAAGTAAATTCTCAGGCTGTACCAGATCTGCTGAATCAGAATCCTTATGCTACAAGACATCTGGTCCTGTGTATGCATACTAAGCTTTGGGAAGCATGGGGTTAAAAGACCCAAGGAGCCCATCCCAGAACGGCTGAGGACTTACAACGAGCACAGACAGGGCCATCATCACTAACAATTATGGAACTTATTATATACATACTAGGTTCTGTGTATTTCAAACCCCACCATTTTAACCTTGCAACAGCCCAGTGTGACAGGTGCTATTACTCCCATTTCTCACATGGACTACTACTACCCATGGAGGGAAAGTCATAAAAGGAGGGATATCCTGCCATTGTCAACAACATAGCCGGAACTTGAGGGCATTATGCTAAAAGAAATAAGACGGAAAAAGACAAACACTGCATGATCTCACTTATATGTGAATCTTAAAAATAATTCATAGAAATAGCAGGTTGGTGTTTGCTCTGGGTGGGGGATGGGGTGAAGGATATGGATGAAGGTGGTCAAAAGGTACAAACTTCCAGTTATAAAATAAATAAGCTCTGGAGGTATAATATACAGCATGATGACTATATACAACACTCTACTGTATATTTAAAAGTTGTCATAAGAATAGATATTAAAAGTTGTCACTTCAAAGAAAAAACTTGTGACCATGTCATGTGATGGATGTTAACTTATTGTGGTAATCACTTTGCAATATATATATAAATCATGATGCCTTACAACTTAAACTTACACAATGCTATGTGTGAATTATATCTCAATAAAACTTTTTTTTAACTAATGGCCAACTTCTCTCCATTGTTTTTTATTGGGGTATAATTAACATACAATATTACATTAGCATCATGTGTTCAATATAATGATTCAACAATTCTATACATTTCTCAGTGCTCATCAAGATAACTGTGCTCGATACCCTTTATCTATTTCACTCATCCCCACAATCCCTTCTGGCAACCACCAGTTTGTTCTCTGCATTTAAGAGTTTGGTTTTTTTATGTTTCTTTGTTTCGTTTCTTAAATTCCTTATGAGCCAATAAAACTAGAAAAATTTTTTTTCAGTTAGAGTTGAGGTAACTTGTCTGAAGTAACATAGATAGTACCTGACAGAACAGGGATTTGAATCAGTCTGTAAACATTGGCTTTATTATCCCTTCTGTGCTACTTTTCAAACCTCATGGGAAATGAGCTTGCCCTGTCTTGCTCCACTACCCACTATCTCTGTTATTAAACCCTGAGATGATTACTCTGACATTTTGGAAGCCCACCTGATATGGATGACAGCATATGAATAAATGGAAAACTTTTGAGATTTCTAGCTACTCACTTGGATGCAATCTTCTACATCCTATTTCCCACTTTTGCCCCGGTTGTACATGAAGCCCCTGAGTAACGTTCTTCCTCATCTATCTATAGTCAAACTGAGTGTCCCTTCCACGAGCCCGTCGCATCCAGAACCCTAAGGCTATGCAGGAATTCAGCTGATCAGCAACAGGGGGGCATTTAACGTTTGTTCCTTTCCTTTCCTTATTTATCAAGAGAACTCAACATTTACCTCCCGCAACAACAGACGTTCTCCAGAATTAAATTTCTACCGTATTGCACAACAATCCCCTAAAAGGAGTAGAAAGTCCAAATTCTTCATCTTTACCCAGTTAAATGTCAAAATTCCTCAAATGTGAGCATCAAAACTCTATTCCTACAAATGAAAGTTGTAAAATTACCTTCCATACTTCTCTTCCTTCTCTCCCCTCATTTGGGCCCATATGATCAGCATCCATGGAGCCCACCTCAGCACCGTGGCTCACGCTTGCCTGCTTCTGCCTGTCCTCCATGCCAGACCTCAGGCTCAGGCCCTTCACCTCAATTCCTACAACCACATTGCTTCAGTCTATCCTCATGTAACAGTCAACACAATCCAATACACCAACCTAATCTTATATCTACTCCCCTGGGTCTCCCACTATCCCAGATCTTACAAAGAGGCCCTGATGTCTCCAACAAGTAACTTACTCGATTCTCACATCATCTCTGTGAGGTAGGCTCTGATGTTGGCTTGTTTCTCAGGAAACTGAGGCACAGAAGGGTGGCCCAAGGTCACCCCGCTCATACATGGTCCCTCGGAGAATCCCAGGAGTCTGGTATTGGAAGTTAAAAACTATACTACACTGTCTTCCATCACTGAATCCAGGAATTCTTCCCAGATTTCTCCCCAAGTCTTCTCTTTGAAGACCCCTATATAAACTATGCCCTCAAGGGAGAGGAGTCTTACTCTGCTTTCTATACCCTAGCATATTTAGAACTTTTCTCCCTATGTACACATTGCTGGATATCTGTTTAATTCAATTAAATGTGCATAAGCACAAAAAAGGATATACAGAATTCATGCTACCTCTTGTTAGAGAGATGGTGCCAACTATTTAACCTTCATAGGTCTCCTTTCTATCTTTCTTTTAGTATTTTATTTATTTATTTGAGAGAGAGAGAATGAGAAAGAGAGAGAGCATGAGGGGGGAGAAGGTCAGAGGGAGAAGCAGACTCCCCATGGAGCTGGGAGCCCGATGCAGGACTTGATCCTGGGACTCCAGGATCATGACCTGAGCCAAAGGCAGTGGTTTAACCAACTGAGCCACCCAGGCACCCCCATAGGTCTCCTTTCTCTTTGCCAAGTTCACAGTGACAGAATATGGTCCTATAAACTCAGATGATAGAAGTTTGGAAATGGGAACTCAGAATGCCAAAAAATCAAAGGAATGTGGTCCTTAAGAGTCTTAGGATTTTAGAGAAGAAAGATTTCCAGAGAAATCCAGCCTATTCAATGTCCAAAGTGAATTTTGCTCACCAACCTTATTGTGGCTTAAGTCGTTTCAGAGTTAGAGGATGGTAATGGCCTATGGAAGCATTTAGCAAGATAAACGGATTCCAAGTATCTCATACCTAATGGCTAAACTACTGTTTCACACTCTCTTTAACTGTCCAGGGCTATCTCCACTCTCACCGGGCAAAGGGAAGTTCAGCATTAGTTTGATTTCCCCCAAAAGAACAAGTCCTCTCTGAAGGACTTCACTTCCCAGAGAAGCAGAATTGATCTAAAGTCTGCTGGCCACAACAGCTAGACTAAAAAATCTCACAAATGAACCCTATAGATATCCAGGTGACAAACAAGTCTTGTAGGATTTCACTGAGCCTATAGAACTTAATGGGTTTCCATTATTCCTAAACCATGACCTAGTACTAAACACAAAAATCAATCCCTATGGAAGCCTTCACCCCTGAGATGCAGAAAAGGAGTTTTAATGATGCAAGATTCATGGGGACAGTACTGATTTTCTTCTGGATGTCCTGGCTGGTGCTATATTACCCTGAGTGATTCCTTCAATCTCTATTACTAGGGCTGGTCTTTCCTTAGCAATGAGAATGACTGTGGGGTTTGGAGAATTCTATTTTTTCCAGCTTTATTAAGGTATAATTGACACATAACACTGTATATATTTAAAATGCACAATGTGATGATTTGATATATATCTACACTGTGAAATGATTACCATGATCAAGTTAATTAACACATCCATCACCTCACATAATTATCTTTTGTTTTGTAATGAGAACGCTTAACATCTATTCTCAGCAAATTTCAAGTATAAAGTGCAGTACTCTTAACTGCAGTCACATTACCATACATTAGATTTCCAAACTTGGTCATCTTATAACTGAAAGTTCGTAGTTTTAAAGCTATTGCTCAACATCCTTATGTTTCTAGCTAGGCCACTCTACACCCACCTAGATTTTCTATTAATCCATGAAATGTGTGATACTCTCCTAATTGACATTTAAAAAAAATCTAGCGAGAACTAATAGGGAAGCACTAGTAGGTTTTTATCCTATCTTTTTTAGATCTTCTTTTGATTTTCCCTAGACTTAATCTGAATTCTTTTAGAACTAGGACAGATGAAAGCACATAGTCGATGCCCTCATGAAGGTGACAGTCAATAAAGGAAGAGGCATTTAAACTGATAGCTATAATCCCTCAATTAAAAAGGATTTCATGGGGTGCCTGGGTGGGTCAGTTGGTTAAGTGTCTGCCTTTGGCTCAGGTTATGGTCCCAGGGTCCTGGAATTGAACCCAGCATCAGGTTTCTTGCTCAACAGGGAGCCTGTTTGTCCCTCTCCCTCTGCCCTTCCCCCTGTTTAGGCACCATTCTCTCTCATAAAAAAAATAAAATCTTTAAATAAATAAATAAATACATACATACATACATACATACATACATAAAACAAGAAGGATTTAATTAAGTTAAAACATTCTGTGAATTCTAGAAAAAAACCCGTGCAGAACTGGAAAATATTGCAAACTTTTCAATTTAATCACCAAGGCTAAGTTTCTATATGTTCTCTGAAATCACAAAGAAGCTGGGGTACAGTTTGCTGAGAATCTGTCTTAAGGTCCCTTGCTCTAAGAGTTCCATGAAGATGAAAACAACCTCATTACAATGTTATTTTTACATTTAAGCCATAAAATCTCCTTGGGATAGAGCATAGACTCAACCGCATTTACTGAGTTTAGCTTTATAATAATAGGAATATTGAAGACTTTTCAAAAAATGTTAACACAGTAATGACATTAAATGACCTTTATTTAATGCTTTCTAAATCCGAGGTTCTCTTATTACCATCCCCATTTTACAGATGAGGAAAATGGAGTCTAGAGAGGTTAGCTAACTTTCCCGAGGCCACCCCGAGAGTCAGTGGCAGTGCTTGAGCATTCACTCACTAGTGTACCGCCTCTCCATGACTTGACATTGGCCCTCTTTCACCATTCTTGCCGATCTGCAAACATCACGTGTCATCTCTCACCTATCCTCCTCCCAACCTCCCCCACCTCCATTTTCCACCAGTGACCTTCCAGCCAACTAGAATAAGCACAAACATCTCATGTTTCTCCCAATTTTGGTTCCCCAGCCTATCGACAATTACTTTGAAGTTCTGCAGCAATCACACTCACGTCCAATAACCTTTCTGCAATTGATCATGTCCTTAAAACTCACCAAAAGTCATAAATATGCTCACAAGCTGTCTAAACATATCGATGTCCTTTGCTAAAAAACATGGGGAAGTTTGGTTTCTATCCTGGTGAGAGCCCAGTCCCTTGACAGTGATTTGTGAGACACAAGATTTGAGTATTTGAGAATCTCTGGTCTATAGCAAGAGTGAAAATCTGGTGAACTTCAAGACTCTAGACAACATCAAGGCTAAAGTGCAGGAGCACCCGGGCTTTGTAAAGGGCAAGAATCTTGAAATGCATTCCACCCACTCCTTCCCACCTTGGCTCCCTCCAGTGGTTGGAGATTATGGGTTCCAAACCCCTGTCACACCTCTCCCACCCAAGAGCTCTACCAAAACCCTCTTGCGTGTTTGCTGCTGTGATTATTCAAGTGGATGATGGCATCAAACCAAAGCTAACACTCTTAGACTCACTCAAGACCTAAGAATGCATTGTTGAGACTATTGTCCCTGATGTTTCCTAGTCAGCTATTTACACAAAAAAATTTCCTTTACTATCCTTCACACAACATAACTCTATCCTACCTATTTCAGCTACTCACTGATACTGAGCAAAATTGAATGAGTAGGGCTGGTTGTGCAATGCCTCTCTTTCCAGGCTTAGTCAATGGACACTTTCTCCCTAGATCCTACTCTTTTCCTCTCTCCTTTTTCATCATTTAGTCCCCATATTCCAATATTGTTTAACCTGTAAAAGAATCAACCCAAGAATTCACCAAAATGAAGAATGAGAAATTTAAAAGGTGTAACTGATAGTTCATCTGTAAGGAAAGGAGTACAGGGAAGATGTGAAAGGGGAAAAGCAACAAGGAGAAGCTCCTATATCCCAACACCCTGGTTCTCTTTCCCAGAGAGCTCTTAGTAAAAAGTAGACATTCTAAAGGAATTCTTCCCTTCATCAGACAACACATCTTTTCTGAAGGGTTGTATATAAGTTAAATCCCATTTATTTATTAGACATTTGATAGACATTTTCTAAGTGAGGACTTTATGGCAGACTCTGGGGGATAAAGAGATAAAGTTGATATGGATTGCCCTTTGACAGATCAGACCTAGAAACAGATAACTAACTAGAATACAAAGTTGAAACTGGCAAAATTTAAATTTACATAAAGTGTTTAGAAGCTGAGAAGGAGGAAGAGAGATGAAGGATGCAGAGGGAACACAGGAACAGAGGCACAGAAGCTGGCACCTGATGTTACAGGTATCAGGAGCATCTGGGTTAAAGTAATCATACTTTTTCTTAAATGTAACCCCCTGAACTCTGCCACAGTGAAGCTCAGGGTTCCCTAGCTAGTAGAAAGCTTGGGTTATTAACCTTAGAGCCACAGAGAAAGTAAACCTGAAACTGCTATGGAGGACAGAACAAATGATTATCAATGAAAAACTATTTTGATCCATTATATTTCAAGTTCAATCCATTCTGGGAAATCAGTGTGTTTAACTTTGTCTAACAATAAAAATAATGCAAAGCACTGAAGTACAGCCTCCAAGATTCTAAAAGATAAGCTTGCTTCTTCCTTTCCCTTTCCCTTTCCCTTTCCCTTCCTTTTTCTCTCCTCTCCTCTCCTTTCCTTCTTTTTCTGTGCAAGAAACCACTGACGCCAAGAAAATGGCCACACATGTCTAGAGGTCCTGGATGCCTGAAAGCTGGTACATGGGAGCAAACAGTGCATGCTGCATGACTCAGCACCTAAGCTCCCCAACCTTGTCTCTGGATCCAGGGAGTATATGGTCAGGCAGGGCCACCAGTAGGCACTTCTCGGGGGACATGCCAGACTGCCAGGGTTAATCTTCTCTTTAGAATGAGCTACTCATTGAGAAGTGCTTTCTTGCCTGCACATCTCCCCTGGACCTCCCATCCTCACTTTTGTCCCAAAATTGTTACTGAATGAGTAAATAAATTAGTAAATGAAGTAACCATGCTTTGATATTGGTTAAAACACTGTAATTCACGGGGTGCCTGGGTGGCTCAGTTGGTTGAGCGACTGCCTTCCGCTCGGGTCATGATCCCGGAGTCCCGGGATCGAGTCCCGCATCGGGCTCCCTGCCCGGCGGGGGGCCTGCTTCTCCCTCTCTCACTCCCCCTGCTTGTGTTCCCTCTCTAGCTGTGTTTCTCTCTGCCAAATAAATAAATAAAATCTTTAAAAAAAACTGGAATTCACAAATTATTATGTAAAAAATTAGAGTTGAATCAAGATTATCCCCATATCACTCTCATGGCTATGCTTCCTTCCTTAAAATATCTAAGGCTTGTAGGCTTCCTACAGAGTTATTCCTTTGCTCCTCACAAAAGCTTAGTAATAACTCAACCTTTGACTTGGATTCTATAGATCTGTGAAACTATTCTTCTATTACTACTCACGCAGGGGAGAAGCTTCATCACACATTATATTAGAACTTAGAGAAACTAAAGTTTACTCTAGTCACCCCCCCAACTCAAAAATTTTATAAAAATGACAAAATATACCACACTTAAGTAAGAGGCTTACATTGAACTTTCAAGATGTTTAATTATGAGTCTTTACTGGCTCATAAAACAAATATTTTCTTTTAAACTATCCACACTAGAATCTACCTTATATGCTATATAAAAAGAGAAACTGACTTTTTTAAATCATATATTAAATTGGATTCCAATCATATTCATTGAAAAGAAAACCCACTGAAACTTGGTACCAAGGATTTCAAAATTTCTGCAGAATGGGTAGATTACTTTTTATTCTTTCTTTAAAGAAAAGTTAATTTGTCAAACCACATGCAAACTCAGTTTTCTACAGCGGAAAGATGGGTTGTCAGAAACATGGAATTGGATTTGGTCTGTGACCCTAATGGCTCAACAGATGATTTTTCAGAAAGAAAAAAGATCAAATAATGTATTTTGAAACTCTTTTATTTAACCCCTCTCCGAAGCACCACATCCTCTGAGTTTTCTTTGAAGGGGAAGAGACTCTTTGTCATCACAGGTGTGATGCTGATCCGCTGATCCTCCCACTTCCCCTACAAGGACGCGGACATAGTCGCCAAAGTCCATCCTCCCAGAGCCACTCAATACATAGGGAGAGGGGGAGAGATCTCTGTCAAATGTCATCCCTGTGCAATAGCATTTAAGAGCAGAGGGGACTGTGCCAATGAGTCTCATTCTTCATTGTGGGGGCTGGCCATTGTTTTCCATCTCCTCTGCAGCAGAGAAAGTGCTAAGACTAGAAAGCAGGTTTCTGAACCTACTGGAGATACCACAGGAGTTTTTTCTACCTTCAAACCTGCTGGACCCTAAGTCAATGCGAACATTCATGGCCAGTTATCCTAGGAAGTCTAAAGTTGTGAATAACCGCTGCTAATCTTCTTGCTCAGAGATGACTGGTAAATCTTATTCCTGGAGAGTTTGAGAATGCCAGGCTCAAATGCCATTGCTTACATGCATAAAATGGCCTAATACAAGTAACCCAGACCTTCCTAAAGGTTATTGTTTCCACAGAACACAACACGAAAGGATGTTAATAGGTCTGAAGCAAATATGAAAATGAAGTGTTCCTTGATTGGGTACATTTGGAAAATGCTCAGTTAAATACAGTGAAGCAGATTTTTTGACTACAGGACAGACATCTCAGGGCTTTAGGTTTTAGGAGCACTTGGAATCTCCAAGATGAATTCACTGAGTCCTTGGTTTGCTTTACCTTCCATCCTCAAGCATCTTCAATGACAAGAAACATTTTAGCTTATGAATGACAGAAAGGAAGCTTTGGAAACCTAACAAATATTTCATGAACTTTGGGATACAAACACTGGTCTGGGATGCCCTGAGAGATTATGAAGAGTCCAGGGGAAAATGAATGTGGTAAGTACAGAGGTCATTTTTAACTGGTTCATTGGTTTCAGTCTGAGGTGCTCCCCAAAAAAGTTCCCAGCAAAGTCTGCCCAAATACCTAGGACACAACTCTAGGGATAAAGGGCTCACACTAAACCTTTCTTTTAAAAAGCAACTGAAAGCAGTGCTCGCTTGGGCAGCACATACAGTAAATTTGGAATGATACAGAGAAGACTGGCATGGTCCCTGTGCATGGATGACACACAACTTCATGAAGTTTCCATAATTTTTATATGTTACATATATTTCAATAAAGCTGAAATTTTAAAAAAGGAAAACAGAAAAGACTTTCTTCTAACATGAAAAACAACAATTGTGATGATCATGTATTACAAACGTGTCTCGCTCAGAATTATCTATGTAGGAAAAAGTTCTCTTTCATGCATAGTACGAGCCACTTTAATATGAGCCAAATTAATAAACCTTTAATACTTAATAGCTAAATAACTTTGAAGCCAGAAACAAGGTAAAATCTGTTCACCAGGTATAACCACCACAGTGGAATTTCTATATTAAGGTAATATTCCCAGTATGGAATTTCAAGGCTGCACAAGAACAATTTGTGTTTCTATTGAGCTATTTTTATAAAATGAGCAATTTGGCCTAAAAGACATGTAAGTTCCATGCACTCTTTGAAAATATATTTGTGGAACTGACCAGCAGCACTCCTGGGAAGATGTCCCTTCTGAAAGAAATGGGTGAGAATGAGTATAATGGTTACATCTTAAGATTCATAAACAGACTTTTCATATCTGTTCATTTTTTCAGTACAGAAGTATCAAAGTTCCCAGAGAACCTAAACACCAAATTACACTTATTGCAATAAATATATGTTACATTTTATTTTATACATCACAGTTCAAAGGAAATATGTAGGTTGAGTTTTCATTCATAAGAAAATATGATCACATACATGTTTATATAAATATAAAATTAGATTCAAAAAATCAACATTCAAGTTCAGTTCTGTTTGCATTTGTTCTCCAACTGAGTTTGCATGTGTGCATGTGTATAAGTGCCCACACACACACACACACACACACACACACACACCCCTCAATCCAAAATCCACAATTTATTAAAGCCAAAAACATTTTTTCATTTCTTCACTTCACTTTACAATTCTCTCTGGAAATGGGTAGAATGCTACATTTAGAGTAGCCAAGTAAAATCTCTTTTTTTTTTCTTTTTTTTAAAGATCTAACTTAATATTTGACACAGAGAGAGCTTGAGAGAGCATAAGCAGGGGGAGTGGGAGGGGGAGAAGCAGGCTCCCTGTTGAGCAAGGAGCCCAACGTGGGGCTTGATTCCAGGACCCTGGGATCATGACCTGAGCCGAAGGCATACTCTTAACTGGCTGAGACACCCAGGAACCCCATAATCTCTAAAAAATAAAATATTATTTGAATTCAAATCTATAACTCTTGAAAATCAAGGATATATATAAATAGATATTTTTATTTGTGCTATACAATTTCACATGCATTCAATTCACTGGTGTTAAGAATCGATCATGGCATTTGCTTCAGCAACACATATGCTAACCCTGGAACAATTACGGAGATTAGCATGGCCTCTGCACAAGGATGACATGCAGATCTGTGAAGCATTCCACATGAAAACAAAAAAAAAATTGACAGTGATTGCTTGATGTTACATCTTGACCTGTGCTTTAAGCCTGACTGAGCATGTCTTGATTGTATGAATTATTGATTAATGCAGGTGTTATTATTATTTAAAACGCAACTCATTACTTAGATTTTCCTCACACTTATGACTTACTGATCAGTTTTGAAGCACAGAGGACTCTTACTTCCATCACATTATAAGTGTTTGGGAAAATATAAAAAGAATAGGCATAAAATAAAAGTCTAAAAGGTAAAAACTGTTTTCTTATCCAAGAACAAGAGATGAAGAAATTAATGACTGTTGTCTCCGGACAGTAGATAGTCTATCCAGATGACTTTCAAAGAAAGAAATGTTTCTAGATCAAAAATAGCCCTCTAGCAACACAAGGGAAGTCAATTATCATGTAATTGCACATTTAAGGAGAAAGGGGAACCCTCCTACACTATTAGTGGGAATGCAAGATGGTGCAGCCACTTTGGAAAACATTGTGAAGATTCCTTAAAAAATTAAAATTAAAACTACCCTATGACCCTGCAATTGCACTACTGGATATTTACCCCAAAGGTACAGATGTAGTGAAAAGAAGGGCCATATGTACCCCAATGTTCATAGCACCAATGGCCACAATCACCAAAATGTGGAAGGAGCCAAGGTGCCCTTCAACAGATGAATGGATAAAGACGATATAGTTCATATATACAATGGAATACTACGCCTCCATCAGAAAGGATGAATACCCAACTTTTGTAGCAACATGTATGGGACTGGAGGAGATAATGCTGAGCGAAATAAGCCAAGCAGAGAAAGTCAATTACCGTATGGTTTCACTTACTTGTGGAGCATAAGGAGCAACACGGAGGACATTAGGTGAAGGAAAGGAAGTGTGAACTGGAGTAAATCAGAGAGGGAGATGAAGCACGAGAGACTTTGGACTCTGAGAAACGAACTGAGGGTTTGGGAAGGGAGGGGGGGTGAGGGGATGGGTCAGTCTGGTGGTGGGTATTAAGGAGGGCACGTATTGTGTGGAGCACTGGATGTGGTGTATAAACAATGAATCTTGGAACACTGAAAAAATAAAATAAATTATTTAAAAATAAAAAAAGAGAAAAAATAAAGATGAGAATCCTTTCAACTACCAAGACTTTTCAGGTTAGAACTGACTTTTCCATACAGTGCTATGATTCTCATAGCAATGCTTTGGGGTGGAGAAAGTAGGATTGCTCCTCACTCAAGAAGATTCTTAAACTGCTTCTACCTTCTTCATGAAGACAAATTTTCTTACTCCCCTCCTAATTCCACCCCTCTTCAACCCTGCTTCACCAAAGGGACTGAGCTTTCTGATGCTATCTTGTCTGGTGGCCTTGCTATGACCCCTAAAAATGACACTAGGATTTGCCTCTATACAAACTCTCCTTTATGTACATTTAAGGAAAACTTTTATGTGTAATCCTAGATACAGAAGTGCATGTGTTCATGAATTTCTTCTAATAGGTGCTATGGACTTGCTTCATGTTAAGCAGGGAGTATTCCCTCCTCTGAGGGACACATAATCCCTGTACCATCTAAGCAGTACTAATTCTGCACAACCAAAGAATATGGCCTCAAAATAGAAATCCATTTCTGACATCTGGCAAACATACCCCCACAGCCTTTATGAGGCCTGAAGGATCTGGATATATGAGTTTGGATCCAAAAAGATATCACATTTCTCAAGTTTTTCCAGAATTGTGTAGAATGCTCTCTTGTGCATGTTCTCCTCATATTCCTCCTCCATGAGCTCCAAGGAGTTCATGTCTACCACTTTCTCAGGGCACCTGCCACCTTCTAGTGTACCTGATCACTATTCTAGCCCTTGCTGGTCCCCCGTGTCCCCCGGACTATGAGTACAAGACCAGAATATGGTCTTATTCCTCCCTGTCCACAGCACCTGGCACAGAGCAGAAAAGCACAAGAAGCATGCACTGAAGGAATCATGAGCCACACCACTGCTCACATCTTCTGAATGCCAGGAAGTACTTGCCATCACCCAAACACATACTCTTCATTGCCTCCCATTGCCCTTTACTCAATGGCAATCTTCTGGCCTGGAAAGCCCTTCCCCATGTCTTTACTGATTGAAGACACATTTATCCTTCAAAGGCACATTCCCCAAAGCACTTTCTCCAAGAGTGCTTTTCTGATCCTCTCACCAGGACCCCTAGTGACACCTGCCCTTCTTGGCACTGTGTGAAAGTCATGTGTTGCTAGTCTCTCCTCTCTGTGGGGAAAAGGGGTTAGTTCCTCTCAACAACCCATGATTGTCTGAACATAGCCTGTAAAACTGTGAGGAATAAATCACACTCAGTTGGGTGAGGACTGTGACGAGAGCTTTCTCTTCTCATCAGAGACCCTAGGGTTCATAAAAAGAATGACTGAGGATATATAGAAAAGTATGTAGAAGAGATGACTTCGTATGTGGAGCCCTCTCTTTACATAAAGGTATATTTTAAAGAAAACATTGAAAAAGGTCTCGGTGAATCATTTAATTAAGAATCTTATAGGTAAGTTTTCTCACCCTTCAGTTCAGTTTAAAATTTTAAGAGCCAATTGGTGAAACAAACCAAAGAAAATGATACTGAAACTGTTCATAGCAGTACTTCCTAAACATGAAGATTAACATACATAAAGTCACAGAAATACTGAATATGAGTCAAGAACCTGAGAGTATTACAGATTATATTGGAATATTTTAGGCCATTCTTAGTCCATATTTAGTAAGGCTTATTCATCTTGACTACTATAGGAAGCTACCCAGGGAGCAAAGATTTTGTTTTCAGGAATCCAAGTCCTACACGTCTGGTTTCTGAGCAAATCATGGTGTCTATAGTGATTTCTAGTGCTTCCAGTTCCCAGATAGTTATCTACTATGGGGAAGGCACTGTGCCAGCTAGTTTTACTGCTGCTGCTACTGCTGCTGTTGCTGTCACCAGCCCTTAAAACTAAAAGAAGTACAGAGAAATAACAATTACTAATTCAAAAAAGAGCTACATAACTCTCAGAAGAATTCTTTAAAAATAAAGTAGTGGGAATGCTGAAGAACCTAAGAATCAAATGGGAAAATCAATGTGGTCAGACAGGCTGGGTTCTCTACCTGAAGACATTAACGTTTTTATTTGATTTGTAAGAGAGCTGGGCACTACTGCAAATTTCTGAGAAATTGACTACCAAGATCAAACCAACTCTAAGAGAGATGATGCAGGGAACTCAAGCAGACGGGCTGAGGAAAGGCTTGAGTTTAGAAGGTAGTTGTTAGAAAAGGAAGAGAGGAAAGTTGCAAGAGAGGGTGGACTTCAGACGTGCCCTAAAGGAGGTGGACTAACAGAAGAAGGGACAAAGGACAAGGTAAGAAGTGGATGTGATACTATCAATTACAATGGGCCTGGGAGCGATGTGGGCTGGAGTGCTTGAAAGTTGTAAGGCCAGAGATGTTTTTTACTAAAGGGAAACTGGGTTGTGGAAGAGTCTAGAGAGACAATTCACCAGTTTTAGGTTCTCTTGCATGCTCAGACGTCAATGAAAATGCCAGAAAACCCATCTTTACTTGACACGAATGATCAATTTGACCACACAGACATAAGAAATATTTGGACAGGTGACTTGGAGATCTCTTCCAGCTTGCGAGGGTCACAATTCTGCAAGACACGTGCACAGAGAATATTTGAAATTTAATCACTGGAGTGCCCTGAGGGAGTTATTTAAAGAGAAGATAAAACCTCGGAAATATTCAGTTAGAAGGATGGAGGGAGTAGCAGCATCTTCTCTCTAGACAAAAACAAGCAAGGCCAGGATCAGGAAGGATATGAAGAGAACTGGAAACAAGAGATACAGACATTAATATATTTTGCATAATGTCAAAGATCAACAATTACAGCACTCCCAAACTCTATGCCACTTTAATCTGCTCCATTTGAGGAATAATTTATTCTTTGTTGATAATACCTTAATTGCAAGAAGTTTTGCCAGTGTTCGGTTTTTTTGCAATGGCATTTACAAAACCATTTCAAATGGCTTTTCTTCCCAGGAGCACCAAACCTGGGCGATCTCTCTCCCAGCCCTGCACAAAGCCTACCCACCCAGAAAGGCTTAGCGGGCCTCTGTCTCAGGGGGAGACTTTCAACAAAGAAAAGGGATTTGCATAAAGGTGGTCAGCTGGACACAGCCCCTACATGAGGCTGTATAACATTGAAAGGGCCTTTCTCCAACCTGGCAGTGTAATCCTCATGGAGAGCTTTTGTCCCAGAGGCTGTGGTAGGCTGCTTTATTCAGCTGACAATACACAGAGAAAGAATGAACAAGAACCGCCTCCTTTTAGTAAAGCTAAGGCAGCTGGCAGCGCGCAAGCCTGACAGCTTATCAAATAAGAGGCAGGACAATTGTTAACCCCAGACCCAAAAGGTGCTCTGTAAGGGAGTGCCCACTGCTGGTGCTGCTGGCTGCATGCTAGGGGTTCACCACTCAAGACAAAGGTCCCAGGCCACCTTCACATTAGAAAGGTGCAGTGGGATCTGGAAGCACCAGTAAAGCCCTCCCCTTACTTACAATCCTTCTGAGAAAGAAATCAAAAAAACCTTCCGTCACTATGTAGCCCCCTCAATAGCTTTGTAGAACACTATAATCATTTCCCATTAGAATGCTGAGAAAGAGCCAGCCTTCTTGTTTCTTTTGACATTTCCTTTTTAAAAAGAAATTTGGTTTAGTTTTCTTATTTTTTAAGAGCATTAAATTTACAAAATGGATCAGAGAGAGAATGCAAACAATTCTACCACCCAGGGGCAAATATTGCCATTTAAGATGATTTCTTTCCAATCTTTTTTATGTAGCTGTGAGAACTACATAAATACAGTGTGTTTCCAAGGCAAGTCTAACCGATCCCTATTTATCAACTACAGAACAAGCCCTTCAGAAGTTAGGTGGCTTCTCCTAATTTATTTTAACCCCCCTGTCCTTAGGATAATTTTTCAGACCAATCTCCAGTTCTCCTCAACTTATTCCACTCTTCCATATATCCTGGCTGCCTTATCCAAAAAACCAGGGAAGCTGTCTCTTCAGAGCCTGTTGGATAATTTTTTAAAAGGGGCCATGCCCATGAATGAAAACCTGTATGTAACAAAAATAACTTAAAATCAATAAATGAATTATGTGCCAATATCGCATGAATAATTGAAAAATATATATATATCTTAAATATAGATATAAATTTATATATATATGTATATATATATATATATGTATATATATATATATCTCACCTTGGTAAAAAAAGGGACTCAATTTATTAGTCACATGGTTCTCAGATTAGAAGAGGGGCCAAAGAAACCTTCCATTTCCTGAATGAAAGACTGTGGACCTCCTTACTTAAAAGATCTCCCTAATTGTTGCTGACTCTTGGCTTTGCCCAAGACACATGCCCTCCTGCCCACCCCACTCCCAGCCCCCATTCCCACCCAATTCCTTTTCTTTATGCTGATGGTGAAGACACAACAACATCAAAGTGAGACTCTGTAAATACCCTCACTGACAGCCAGGACAGCGTCTCTGCTCAAAACATTCAAATGTTTTCTGTGATTACAGAAGTTGGAACGTCACACCAAAGCTTCCAACTTGTCTCTCATGGAATGCAGAGAAAGATGAAACAGCTCTCACTGAGAGTTTCCAGATTTTTCATGTTGATTGACTTTGTTTGTGAATTTCACCTCAAAGTACGATTCTTTAGTGCAGACCTTTCAATTGCCCAAAGTCCTGCTTGTTACTTTAAAGCTTTCCGTTTGCAAGCACTGTGTGGTCCACACAATACAGCAGAGCTCACACCCACATTTCTTGAGAAGATCAGCAAATGGAGCTCATGCTGAAGTCCTGTCTGCAGAGTACTCACGAACATTTTAAAGTAGGTTTGACACAGCCCAAGGAGGAGTGAAGCTTACACAACTCTTCACCTATACTAAGGGAGATACTTATTCCTTCCTGTGAGGAAACAGCTGACTTACAAGTTTACACTTCAAAAATTATGAATCCAATGACTTAACTAGGGAGGTTGAAAAACTAGTAGAAATCAACCATATCGTTGAAGACAGAATGCTTGGGACCTAGTTCCAGTTCTGCACTTATCATGTGAGCTTAGGCAAGTCACCTGGCCTCTCTGAGCACCTGTAAAATGGTGCTAAGTCTGGACCTCACCACCCCATAAGGTCCTCTTAGGAAGATCAGATACCATAAAGGAGGGCAAGTTCCATGAAAAGTCTAAGATGCACTGCACAGCCACATATTTGGTGAGTGCCCCAAATGATAAGTTCCTTTTAACCTTGAATGTCAGAGTTCCCTTAAACAAGGAAGCAAACAGCATGAAGATGCACTGGGAGTACAACTCTTGGATGGTTTTCTTCTGAAAAACAACAGCATTAATGGATTCAACAAATACTGAAGCGAATACAACATACATCGTCAAAAAATAAAAGGAAAAATCTTGGAACATTGTGTGCATACATATATTATGGTTAAATATCAATGCAGAGAGAAGAACACTAATCAAATTCATGAATTTATGCTTTAATTTCCAAAGCTAAATATTAGCTTGATTGAGTAATATCTAGTGTGCCTTGATCTCAGATATTAGCATATGAAAGGCTGACTGCCCTTAGCTCCCTGCCCTCCCAGAGGTGCAACTTGTATATTTAAATATGGGGTACATTTATTAGTGGTCATGAATGTTCTATAATCAAAGAACAACCTGTTACCTAAACAGTGTGCTTAATTGTCAGAAACAGAATCAGAAGAAAAACTCATCAACCTCCAAAGCACCCTTCCCTAGTGGGCCATTAGCTAAACTCAAGTCAGGACACATACTCCATAAATACGTATCAAATAACAAGAACAATATTTTACTCCTCATAAACAGCATTGTAAGTCAATTTAATGTTTATGTAGTGTTTGGGGAAAGCCTTACAGAGGTCTTACACTCTTGATAAAGGACAAAGGGAAAGGGAAAGTTTCTTTGCAGACTGTGAACTGGGAGGCCTACCTCAAAGGCAGTTTATATGCTCTATTAAAAAACATGAGAATTTTTTGACTCTTGTCTTTCAAAGACTGATGTTCTGGGACCATCACCTTGAAAACCTAGTGGAAACCCTTTGTCACACAGAGTTTGAGTTCAGCTATCAACATTCAGACACAGCATGAGTTACATGGGCGCGACAGGGGACAGAGCGGCTTTTTATGGCTGGAGTGGGTAGGCATGACTCAGTTTCCCCATGCCAGAGCCGTAAAGAGGTGCCAGTAGTTTACAGAAGCCTCGGCCAAAAGGAAAACTCCATGACTCTTGGTCTTTATTTTCGGTCCAGACTGTTCCCTTGAGCTCTGGCCCTGGATGCTTCCTAGATGTCCTACCAGTACCTCACACTCTAATCTAAA
>PITA01006095.1:19661-103509 GCA_004023965.1 Spilogale gracilis
CTCAAATAAATAAATAAATAAAATCTTCAAAAAAAAAAAAAAAGGGCAGGAAACTGTAGAGTCCTTCTCAACAGCTCCCTCTGCACAACCCTCACCCAAATCCAGTCCATCACGAGTCCCGATGGTTTATGTCCAAATCAGATATGATATATTTAAAGGCCACTTTTCGGCAACAGGCTTGAGCAATAAAAACCTGAGTAAGACCAAAGGGCCCACAGTGAATATCGGACTAAATGCAAACAGGCCACTTGGCGACCACCTCAAAGCAGCCATAGGCCCTAGGTGACCAGCGAGTTATCAACAACCGGGTTCAGGTACCAAAAAAGGAAAATACCATACATCCCCATACCTCCTCACTTTCCCCTGTTTACTACAGCCCCCCCCCCACTGCTTCCTGAGAAACAGTCTCTCCTTTGCTGTCCTGTCAACTGCTCCCTTGCAGTGTACTCAAGAAACTTCTATCTCTTCTGTTCTGCCCCATATGAATTCTTTTACTGCCCATGCCTCTGGCCTCTACACGATCGGGTCATCCCCACAGTATCTGGAATCATGCTCTTTGTTAAAGCCCTGCCATGGCTCCCTACTGTCCAAGAAATGAAAGACAATTCCTCAAACTGACACACCCATCTGACTGTGGTTCTCCAAACCTCTTCTGATGGCCTCAGGACTAGTGACCCTCACTTGGTCACCTCTTGCTTTGGAAAACACCATGCTTATTCAGTCCTCTTTAATTGTGTTCATGTATGCCCTTCCTGCTGCTTCTCCTTCTAAGGATATGGAACTCATTCAAAGCCCAATCTAAATCTTCCCCTTTGAGGAATATGTGCCAAGGCCCAACTGTCCCCTGCCCCAGAGGAAGTCAGTTACTCCTTCTTCTGCTGCAGCAGGGATGCTGTCACATATGCAAGCTTAATGCAAGCACTTGTGACATAATCACCCCCTAGTCTGTGGGGCTTACTGGAAGCAGTATCATGTGTTTCTCCACTGGCTTTCCACCTGGCCCCAGCTCCAGAAATGCCTGTCACAATGTGAATGTGTCAAATGACTTTGGAATTGGGGCTAAAACCAGAAGAATTAAGCTATACTTTCATTACAATTTTTTGTTTTACCACCACTAACCAACTTCTTTCCCCACAACCTTAATTATTACATTAACCTAAGTGGCTTTCAGTTACTTTAAGAGGAGTAGGAGGACTTTTTTCCCCCAATTCATTCTAATCACTAAATCAGAAAGGATGAATATCCAACTTTTGTAGCAACATGGACTGGATTGGAAGAGATTATGCTGAGTGAAATAAGCCAAGTAGAGAAAGTCAAGTATCACATGGTTTCACTTATGTGCGGTGCATAAGGGGTAATATAGAAGACAGTAGGAGAAGGAAAGTAAATGGGAAATGGGGTAATTCAGGGAGGGAAACAAAACATGAGAGACTTTGGACACAGAGACAAACTGAGGGACTTGGAGGGAGGGGGGTGGGGGGATGGGAGAGCCTGGTGGTGGGTACCGAAGGCACCTATTGCATGGAGCACTGGGTGTGGGGAATGGGGAATGAATCTTGGAACACTGAAAAAACATTTAAGTAACAATAAAAAAAAAAAAAGAATCTTGGTCTCCGGGAATTGATCTGCAAACAACATTGCACACAATGGTCCTGGGTATTAAGGGAGGTGGACACTGCCCCTATACCTGCCCCGGGCAGTTAGAAGAAGGGCCTGGTTCCCTCCTCGCCCCACAAATGCCAGGCCATGTTCAGCCATGTTCAGAGGCAGAGATTTCTCTGTACAATGACTTACTGATTGGGTGGGGCGTACCCCGGCCTTCTCCTCACTAAGCCCAAACATCTCTCCAACCTGGCCATTTCGGCCCACGTACTTTCAAAATCAGGAGTTAATGCTGTCCAGGGATTCTCTGGCATTTAATGGAAAAAGTCCTCGTTCTATGCCTTGATGTAGTAACACCTCTATGCTACCTTTTCTTTTAGGGCACAGAGAGAAATAAGCAAAACAAAGCTATGTACTTCAGACACAACTGGACTTTATTATTTCTTAAAGCAAGCACTTCAGTTGGCAGTATTTGTTTCTGAATGTGATTACGGCGAATGTCTCCTGGAGTGCTTAAAATAAACCGGCTACCTATTTGACTGCAGCATTGCTTAATTTTATAAAACAAGAGGAATTTATGATTTCTCCAGAAGTGACATTTTCTCCCTTGTACAGCTGCAGCTCTGGGTAAGAGAAGGACCCTGCTAAGAGGTCCTGTCACTGTCTGGGATGGACATTGAGCCTGAGATTCTCGTGCCCTGATATTCAGAGTCAAGCACCTAATCTCAAAAATAATAATAATAATAAAATAATCTCAAAATGTAATGATTAAAGTGGGAGTTCATCCCATTAAGAACAAGAAGAAATTTAATATTGTGCTACTTTATTTATCTACGGAGATATAACATCCATGAAAACCTTTCTCAGAATTGTTTAAAATGTATTTTCCTGAGAGAAATAACATTTAGAAGGCTAGGACCAAAAAGAGCATCATTGTCTAGTGAAATAACCTGCCAAGATGAGAAAATGTAAGTGTTCCTCCCTGGGTCATCACACAATCAGCCCCAGTGGCCTCACCCACCACCTAAGGTCCCCAGTCACAGGGGACCACAGCTCAAACTTCTGAGCTACACAGATAAAGGGCTTTCTTCATTTTAATCCAATTACATATGTAATAACCCCAACTGACGAAGCCAGAGCCCCTGGATGATTCGCTGGCTTGCTTGCTCACTCTGTTTTCCCAGTATCAAGCAATTAGAACTCTGGCGCTCCTCATCTGCCATCTTAAATTAGAAAAGGGAAAAACAGAGTTCTCTGAGGGGTTAGTCACTATAGAGAAGCGGATTCTCTTATTTCTTTTGTTTAAAGGAATAAGTTAAAAAACAATAATGCAAACTTCCCTTAATCAGTATGAGGGAAATTATGTCTGCTTTCAAATTCCTTCTTCATATGTGGGGCCAAAGAAGTTAGTAATGTACTGATGAACAGACCCCGGAAGAACAGCAGGGAAACTGTACAGACCTTGCCCTATCCTTTTTCTCTCTTTTGTTCCTCCTGGTCTTGCCAGATTTACTGCTATCTATTCTCTCATCTTTCAGGTTTTGCTTCCACCTGGGAAAGAGCTAAATTCCTTGACATCTTAGAAATACTAGTTCCTACCTTGCTCACAACCTCCAGATTGCTTGGTGCGTTAACTGTGCTTCCCCAGTTTGCTAGGCACTGACCTTCCCGCTACTTTCGGAGTTATAAACTATGGCAGTACTGACATGCAAAATTCAACTTTCTCAAATGAAGGCACTATGTACTTGTCAGTAACAAAGTAAACTCTGGGACCACTGATAAAATAATTCAAGTTCATCTGGTTAAATAAAATAAATTAAATAAAAACTCCATTTCTTGAACTCATAGGAGAGTGGAAAGCTGCAGCTGCCTTCACGCCCAATCCAGTGCAGAACATGCTATTCTTTCTTGTATTGAGAGAAAAATTATTCAAAATTGCCCGAGTTCCTTCCCTCTCACACTCAATCTGGCTGGACTCTTCAAAGAAAGAACAGTTTCAGAAAATCAATTTAAACACAGGAAGACCATTTTAACATAAGTCATTGTGTGAACCATAAAAGCTTCTTCACAAACGGAGTTGTTCACTTCATTTGCTTTCGTTTGCTTTGTTTACTTTGGGGGGGTCCTATTTACTTAATGCTGAAGGGGCATTTGTTGATATTTATCTAGGCTTCACTTCTCTATACCGCAGGTGTTTAGATTCATGCAGGGGGGTCAGCTTTTATGTTAGCATTACTCCGTTTTAAAAGAAAGGATTTTCTGGAGTGGCTGCGACTTGTCTGTGCTCAGTCGGGGTGGGCTTACACACCAGTGCTGATGCAAATGCATTATCTTGGAAAACACAACTAAAGGAAACCTCGAGTGGATCCTTGGAAACTTGAACCTGCCACACGGCCTTCGCACCCCGGAAGTGGGCGCCGGCTGGCCATGGCGCCCCGACTGTGCGAATGGGCCCGGAGAGCCTCTCGCTTTGCTATCCGCTCACTTTCCTCACAAACCCGTTTCTCAGGTTTAGGCTGATGCCGGGAACTTTCCAGAAATTTCTAAAGAAGCGTGAGGGGATGCGTCGTGTAGGAGCACTTGCGATGCCGTCCCTACGGAGGCCTCCGAACGCCGGGCTTCCCACGCACACGGCCCCGCGGCCCCCCAGCCCCCCGGCCGGGCGGTCCCCGAGACGGTGTGCCCCCCCCCCCGAGAGCCGTCACGTCGCGGGGGCCCTCACCCACCTGCACTTGCCCTCTGCGGTGAGCGGGCTGCCCGGGGTCCGGGGCGGCCTGAGGGCGCGGAAGCTGCTCCTCGGCCTCCAGGTCTCGCTGAGGGCCCCGAAGTTTCCTGAAGGAAGCGCTGTCTCCGATTCCTCAGACGAAGAAATCCCCAAGCCGATGGCACTCCCAGGGTACCCAGCAGGGGGCAAGAGCCATTTCCGCCTTGACCTGAGCTGTTGGGGTCACAGAGCCCCACTTCCGGAACTAGGGTGCAGGCCGCCCCTTCCGCACAGCTCCCGGCTGCCAAGCCCCAAGGTTCCGCTCCAGCGCAGGGCACAGCACAGGGCACCGCAGGGCAGCACCCGCCGGGGGCTATGCAGCCGGAGATGGCGGTCTTTGGGGTCCAATCGGGGCTCCATAATGGAGCTAAAGAGCCTCATATCTCCTCCTAATCAAGATGGTCCTTGCAGCCTGAGGGGAACTAAAATTTCATCCACGGTTGAGTAGCAAGTTGAGTGTCAAGTCCTACCCGGCCAATGCCGCTCTTCCGGGCCAGCCTCAGTGGTGCCTGCAGCCCCGGAGGACAAAGCTGGGGGCGCGGGGGCCAACTCTAGGGCGTTCCCCTTGATCTGTCGTCTCATTAAGTACGGTGATCCCAAACGCAAGACAGGTTTTCTTTCACCTTCCCAGTCTGCCCTCCTCGCCAGCCTTTTCCTGCGGAGGCCCCCACCAGAGCTTTGCAGGGTTCCCCTGCACCACAGAATCGGACAGCTCAGGTCTGTTTCTAAAGACGCAGAGAAGACAATCCCACCACTTTCCTCTCATTCCAGACTTGAGTAATCCTCACTGAGGAATAGATTTAACCCGACATGTTGCTTTCTCAAACTGGACAATTCGGTTAAAAAGACAAGTTAAAAAGACCTCCAATGAATTGAAAGATTGAAAACCTCCTTTAATTCTTTTTTAAACTAATAAATTATGTCATTTTTTCAGTGTTCCAAGATTCATTGTTTATGCCCTGCAGCCAGTGCTCCATGCAATTCATGCCCTCAGTACCCACCACCAGGCTCAGCCATCCCCCCACCCCCCTCCTTTTCAAAACCCTTAGTTTGTGGGAGCCTGGGTGGCTCAGTTGGTTGAGCAACTGCCTTCGGTTCAGGTCATGATCCTGGAGACCCGGGATCGAGTCCCACATCGGGCTCCCTGCTCGGCGGGAAGCCTGCTTCTCCTTCTCTCACTCCCCCTGCTTGTGTTCCCTCTCGCTGTGTTTCTCTCTGTCAAATAAATAAAATTAAAAAAAAAAAAAACACAAAACCCTTAGTTTGTTTCTCAGAGGATACAGTACGGGATGAACAAAGTAAATATTAATCTAACATCATTAATATTAAGCTTTATTCATAATACTGACAGTTGTCCCTCAAACATGGACATGCCACAGAAAGGGCTCCAGAACTTTCTATGTACAACACAATCTTTCTAATTTCAAAACTGGACTACTCAATCACTGCACAAAAATACATCAAAACAGCATGCTGTACACCTCAAATATGTATTTTTTAATCTGTCGGGCATATGACAATAAAGCTGCGGGGGCTGTATCACCATGGGGGGGCAGGTCTTTGGATATATTATTTTCCCCATTCTAAAATTAAATTTAAAATCCTAGTCCCCCCGAAACTAATATCATGTTTCTTGTCAACTAAGCTTCCCTTAAAAACAAGTTGAAATCCTAAACTCTTACGGAGTTTAGAAAGAAGCTCCTAAACTCAGCTTCAGGAGGGACTCGTTTTAAAACAACATGACTCTTCCCAAAATACATTTTAAATAGACCATTTGGAGTTGTGCTGTGGTACAGTCTTCGGACCACAAACTCTAATCATTAAGTTGATAAAGTTTCAGCATAACCAGGAAATGATAGAGCAAAAAGTTCTTTAGTGAGGCAGGCATTTATGTAACACTTCCCTAAATCCTGACGCATGGTGTTGCATGAGGGGAGAAAAGCCAGGTGCCATTGTTGTCTCAACTCTCATGTTCTTCTCATTGTAAAACAAATCAATGCTTGTCATTTGTAGAGCACATCACCTGCATTAATGAACTTTAATTATACAATTAGTCCTGAGTTTTCAAAGACAACGTTGAAAAGAGAGGAATTATTAAAAGCATTAATCCTCATAATGACCGACCAACCTTCCTCAGAAACAAACCATGACTGGCCCCCAAAACCAAAGAGATTAGCAGCAGCAGAGCAGAGCAGGAGGAGTTTGGGCTTAAGTATAAATCCTGGCCAGTCTTAGAGAATGGTATTAAACTTCTCTGAAGCTACAGTGTCCTCTCACCAGTGGACCCAATGCTAAATAATACCTGCCTCATAGGGTAGGGAGGATTTGATGGGATGATGCATGAAAAGTGCCTGGTACAGAGCCCAGCAAGAAGGAGGCCCTGGTCAGTGGGGCTGTAATTACCATCAGGAAACACAATAAAATACTCACTAAAGACAAGCAGGGCTTCCAGATGCCCATCCCCTCTGAACACAGCATGCAAGATTTGGGGGACTTCCACCTGAGATTTTTCTGGTCTTGCTTGGAGGCACCACTTTACCTCTGGTCTTTCTCACAAGGGAACTGCCAATATCAGAGACGAGGCACTCCTCTGCAAAGAAAGGACAGGCATGAGTAGCCTCTACAACAAGCCCCAAACACTCACACTCTTGCTCATGTCCGGTTCAGTCAGATGCCATTTTGTGAGAACGTAGTAATATTTCTAGTACATCTGGAATACAGGGATCAGTGTGTGAGTTGAGTTTCTATTTAAAGTCCCTCATTTTTCCTGGTATGATGACATGTAGTGGTGTACGTTAGTGAGGTATGATCTGCTTTGCTTATGGAATAATTCAATGATAAATACATGAAAGGAATTTAAGGAGTGCTATTTCATTCCGTCTTGAATTTAAAAAAAAAAAAAGATCATAAGCCAAGCAGAGAAAGTGAAGTATCTATGGTTTCACTTACTTGTGGAGCATAAGGAGTAACATGGAGGACAGTGGGAGAAGGAAAGGAAATGTGAACAGGGGTAAATTAGAGAGGGAGATGAAGCATGAGAGACCTTGGGCTCTAAGAAACAAACAGAGGGGTTTGGAAGGGAGGAAGGGAGGGGGTGGGGGGGATGGGTGAGCCTGGTGGCGGGTACTGAGGGCACAAATTGCATGAAGCACTGGGTTTGGTGCATAAACAATGAATCTTGGAACACTGAAAAAATAAAATAAATTATTATTTTAAAAAATAAAATAAATAAAAAACATCGGTGAATTGTGCAAGGATCCACCCTTCTGGTCCACTTCCTCATCAGCTCTGGCCTGCACCCCTGACTGGAATCCTTCCTACTCTATTGTCCCCTCCAAACTGGTCTCCACCCAGCAGCCAGCATGGCCTTTTAAAAAGTTCATGTCACATCATCTCCCTGGTGGGAATACTGGCTGCTCTGTGCCACAAGCACTTCCAGCTGTTGAGGAAAACCCCATCCCATTCTCATCACCTCTAATACCCTCCCAATCAAAAGAGCTGCTTGTCTCTTCTCCTGGCACAACAGTTAGAACTTTGCTATAGCTTTTCCTAAATATTTTACTGTGACAAACTATGGAAGAGACATGTTCTGGCATTGAAATCCAGAAAAAAAAGATTTTTTTTTTTTTCTGGGAGATCACTAACTAAAACGAAAGACCAATTGTGAAAATATGTTCCCAGAGGGCCTAAGGGTGCATGTGTTCTTCCTGTACTCTCAACTTAGCAAGAGTAAGTTTGGAACATTCAAAGTACCTATGCCTTCCAACCTACAGACTGTGAGTGAACCGCCGAGTGACTGTTACAAGGATGGGAGTGGGGTGGAAGTATGGAACTTCCTGGGGGTTCTGCCTTAGTGGTGCTGCCATACGCAAATGGGTCCTTACTGATAGTTTGGCCCAAGCCCCTCGTTTTCTATTTAAGGATACTGAATCCTTCGGAAAGGAATGCCCAGAATTAGATTCAGCGCTAGAGGGGAATTGTGCCCAGATGAGAAGGCCTGGCTACTCCCACTATATCATGCCCTCATGTATTTTGCATCCACAAAAAGTTCCTGTGTCTGGTAATAGGATGTCTTTTTACTTCTTAGTACAGGGAGGGTATTTTTCATATGGGAGATTTGTTTCCTGCTTTCGGGGGGACAGAAGAGGGCCTGAATGTCTTTGCACCAGTTGCTTCCCAAGTAGCTTCAATTCAAAATAATCAATATGCTACTGTGGTGCATTCTGGGCAGCCTGCCCTTGGATCCCACAGCACACAACCTTAAGATGCTTTTATAGGAGAAAACATCTTCACCTAAAGACTGTGAGCAGGACATCTTTTTGTTATCTAGCCATTCTTTTCAGCATTTGTATAATTATTTGTAGCTTCAGTTGCTATGGAAAGCATACACCACTTACCATGACAACCATGACAGCTTAAGGTATGCAGCTTAATGCAGACTGTGAAGCTTCAAACACACTGAAGTGTATAGGGCTTTAAGAACCCCCTTTAAAAAAAAAAATCAATCTTCTCCCTAGAAAAGCCACCTGAGTATTCTCGACTTTTTCTGTGTTACCCATCATGAAAATCCAGCATACCTCAAGGAATATCTGAGGGCTGAAATCAAAGGAAATTCTAGTAAAAAATGATTTTTAAAAAGTTGGCAAGGGGGCACCTGGGTGGCTCAGTTGGTTGAGCGACTGCCTTCGGCTCAGGTCATGATCCCGGAGATCCGGGATCGAGTCCCACATCGGGCTCCCTGCTCGGCGGGAAGCCTGCTTCTCCCTCTCTCACTCCCCCTGCTTGTGTTCCCTCTCTGGCTGTGTTTCTCTCTGTCAAATAAATAAAATCTTTAAAAAAAAAGTTGGCAAGAATCAAAGACAAATAAATGGAAGATTTACTGTATACCTATTCTGCACCAGAACTGTGTAGATTATTTTACATACACTTCATCCTTTTATGATTGTACCTCATTTTTCAGAAGAGAGAAACAGACCCAAGAAAATGAAATAACTGGCCTAAGGAGACAGAACTGGGATTCAAACTCAGAGTGGGCTGGCTCCACCTACCCCATCATACACTGTTTATTAAAATAGTCTAGTTATCTAATTATTTTAATCAGCCCGAAACCAAGGGTTCAGAATGAATTTTTGGGAATTCTTGCTGCAACCCACTCAGATGGCTATCAAAATAATAGATAATAAGAAGGAGTGTTGGGGATGTGAAGAAATTAGAGCATTATTCATAGTAGCCAAAAAGTAGAAATAACCCAAATATCAAGCAGCTGATGACTGGATAAACAAAATAGGGTCTAGCCATACCGTGGAATATTATTCAGCCATAAAAATGAGGGGAGTTAATAGCCAAACTGTGGAAAGAGCCAAGATGCCCTTTAACAGCTGAATGGATAAAAAACACAGTGGAATATTACTCAGCCGTCAGAAAGGATGAATACTCAACTTTTGCATCGACTTAGATGGGACTGGAGGAGATTATGCTGAGTGAAAGAAGTCAAACAGAGCAAGTCAATTATCATATGACTTCATTTATTTGTGGGACATAAAGAATAGCATTAGGAGAAGGAAGGGAAAAATGAAGAGGGAGAAAGCAGAGTAGGAGATGAACCATGAGAGACTATGGACTCTGAGAAACAAACTGGGGGTTTTAGAGGGCAGGGACGTTGGTGGATGGGTGAGCCTGGTGATGGGCGTTAAGAAGGGCACGGATTGCGTGGAGCATGGGGTGTTATACGCAAACAATGAATCATGGAAATCAAAAACTAATGCTGTACTCTATGGTGACTAACGTAACAGAATAAAAATAAGATAAAATTAGGATGGAATAGAATAGAATAAAAATAGTATCTCCAAAGAAAAAAATGAGTGGAATACTGATTGATGATATAGCATGGGTGAAGCTTGAAAACATCATGTTAACTGAAATAAACTGATCACAAAAAAACATATACTGTATGATTCACCTAGATGAGAACCTAGAGTTGTCAGAATCATAGAGACAAAATGTAGACTAGAAGAGTGGGCTGGTTGCCAGGAGTCTGAGGAAAGAAGAAATGGAAAGTTGTCATTTATGGGGACAGAGTTTCAGTCTTGCGAGATGAAAATAGTTCTGGAGATTGGTTGCATAACAGTGTCAATATACTTAATACTATTCAATTGTATACCTTAAAATAGTTAAGATAGAGCACCTGGGTGACTCAGTCATTTAAGGGCCTGCCTTCAGCTCAGATCATGATCCTGGAATCCCAGGATTGAGTCCCATGTCAGGCTCCCTGCTCAGGGGGAGTCTGCTCCTGCCCTTCCCCTGCTCCTTTTCTCTCGCCCTGTCCCCCATGCAGGTACATGTGTGCATGTTCTCTCTAAAATAAATAAATAAAATCTTTAAAAAAATAAAAATAAATAAAAATAAAATGGTTAAGATAGTTTTATGTTCCATGTGTTAACCATAATAAGAAATATTCCATTTATAATGAAATGTCCATAATAAGCAAATCCAAAGAGACAGAAAGCAGATTAGTGGTTCCAGGAGCTGAGGGGAGAGAGAATGGGGGCAGGGCCTACCAAAGGGGACAGGGTTTCTTTTGGGGGTGATGAAATGTCCCAGAATTACATAAAAGTGATGTTCACACCATCTTGTGAAAACACTGAAAAACCACTGAATTGTACTCCTCTAAAGGATAAATTTTAGGTTATGTAACTTATATATCAATTAAAAATTAAAAGTGAGAAAATGAGAGTCCAGGAGTGAGAACTGGTATGTATGGTAGAAATGAAAGTGAGAGGAAGGAGAGGAAATTAACAATTATGAGAGGCCATGCCAAGGCAATGCACCGACCTCCGTGGTTGCAGACAGACATGTGCCACAGTTAGCTCAAAGCAACTGTGGGCTTCACGGCTGGAGATCAAATATTTGAGCAAAATATGTATACAGCTTTACGATTATTTTAAATGTGACACAAAATTACTGTAAAACTCAGTTGATAAGTAGTCATAATGGCTAACTAGTCAGTGGCTAACTAGAGGATACAAAAAAATAATTATAATATGAACAAATGGTGATACTGTATTTGCATACAACCTGAAGGTAATTATATATTCCCATCACATGTCTTTTGAGTAAGTCCTACCTCATTCTCACTACTGATGTTGGATAATAGAAATCTCCATGGACAGCTAACAGGATACTAGGGTAAATTAACAATAAACATCATTTAATTAAGCTATCTGAGAAAATCTGTTGCCTACTGGATTTGTTACAAGTGCATCAAAGCTCTTGATTTATAGCAATTTATGGCGCAAGTTCCTGGCTATCTCATGGGGCAAGGGATTGCCGCCAACCCTTTAAAATGAAGGAAAGTGAGAAGATTGCTGGAAACTGAACTGAGCCTTCAACTTGCAAGGAGCCCTTGGTGATCAAGGAACACTGAAGTCCATGTCCTTCACGGTGTAGCTAATTATCAACAAAAGTGCTGCCTGTACAAAATCCAGCAGGTGAGTCCCTGCTCAGATTTGTCTTTCAGGCTTGGCTTTGTTTTGGTTTGGTTTGGTTTTGAGGAGAATTATTACTTTCTAGCACTGAGGTGAATCTACACAGAGTCAAGCTCAAGTCATGCTAGAGATACTAGTGAATTTAAGCAGACTATGGAACAAAAGAGAGTTCAGAGGGAGACCCAGGTATATATGGGATCATAGGATATGATAAAAGTGATGCCACAGATTACAGGAAAGTATAGATTATTTGGTGGATGGTGTTGGGAGAATGGTCTCATTATGGGAGAAAAAAAAATCACACTAGGGTCCCATCGAACAATCTGTAGGAAGGTGGATTCCCGATGGTTCCAAGAAAATTTATGAAAGGAAAAAATAACATTGAAAAGGAAATTGCAAAAATATTTTTTCATCTTGGAGTAGTGAAGAATTCCTTAAATAAGGAAATTCTTGTTTTTTCTGAACCCAAAGATGTGAGGTGAAAATTAATGAATTTGATTACATTCCAATTAAAGATTTCTGTTTAATGAAGGACATTATAGATAAAATTAAAGGCAGGTGGTAAAATGGGAGAAAAATTGCAATATCTAATGCCAACAAAAACTAATATTTTAAAAGCATCACCGAAAATATAGGGAGCCTATTAGAAAAATGGGAAAAGGTTAAAGGAACAAAACATTTATAAAAGAGGAAACCCAAAAAGCAAGTATGTAAAATGTTCCAACTCATTAATCAATGCAAATTAAAACATCTATGTGATATCATCTTACATCTGTTGGCCTGGAAAATATTAGAGAAAGCTATAGATTACCAAGTGTGGACAGAACTGAGGTATTATAGGAATCCTCATGCTTTGTTGTGGGAACATAGAAAAGGCCAGCCATTTGGAGAACAGTCCAGCACTACTCAGTTAAATAAGTATGCACAATGGCCCACAGTTTTGGTTTTGTATATATATATATGTTTGTATGTATGTATTTAGGTATGTAAATTTGTAAAATTTTAACTTGTACACAGGTTCATAACAACATTATTCATAATAGCTATAAAGGTAGAAACAATCTAAATGTCCATCAACTGATGGACAGATAAACAAAATATGGTATATGCATATGATGTGATATTATTCAGCCAGAAAAATGAAGTACTGATTCATGCTACCATATGGATGAACTCTGAAAGCATTATGCTAAGTAAAATAAGCCAGTCACAAAGGGACAAATATTGTATGATTTCATGTATACAAAAATCTAGAATAGGCAAAAGCCACAGAGAAAGAAAGTAAATTAATGACTGATAGGTACTAGGAATAGAGGGAGGTGGTACTTGATTGGTAATGGGTAAGGGATTTCTTTGTTGGGTGATGAAAATGTTCTAAAGTTATATTTTAGTGACTGTTATACAACTCTAAAATATTAGTATATTAAAACCATTGAATTATGTGCTTTAAATGGGTGGGTTTATGGTATGTGAATTATATTAAGATAAATCTGTTATTTAAAAAGGAAAGAATGAATGGATGCATGAATACATGAAACAGATAAATAGAAATATTAGCAGGGCTTTGCAGGGACTTATGATGAGAATGTGTCCAGAAGAAGGTAATTAATTCAGTCTTCTGATCCAGCGGTATCTGTCTCCTTTTCTTTGACTACTAACTTCCTGGACATTATAGATCTTTTGAACATATTCTTTTTTCCTTCGACTTGCTCCAGACCACTCATCTCAGGTCCTTAGCTCCCATGCACATGCTGGCCCTGGGTTTGGCCTTGGTCTTAACCACACTGCAGATGCTATAGGCCAATCAGAGGCTCCTGCAGAAAGAGGAAACGGTAGACAACTTCTGACATGACTTTCAGTGATCCCCATCTCCTGGTATTCATGATTTTGTATAATCTTCTCCTAGAGTACAGGCTGGGCCTAGAAACTTCCTTCTAGCCAACAAAATATGGCAAAACTTGTAGGATTACAGTTCCATGTTTAGATTAATAAAGACTGATCTGTGAATTTCATCTTGCTAGCTCTCTCTCTCTCTCTCAATCTTTCTCTCTCTGTGTCTCTCTGTTTTCTGTCTCTGTTTTTATCTTTCTCATTGGTACTGTCTCTTGCCCTCTCATTTGTTTGCTGCCATGTTGTGAAGTGCTGTCTGGAGAGTACACATGACAAGGAACTAAGGAGATGCCTTCAGTCAATAGGTCATTCAGAGCTCAGGCTTCATTCCAACACTCTGCAAGGCATGGAATTTTGCTTTCTACCATGTGAGTGATCTTGGAAGAAGATCCTTCCTCAGTTGAGTCTTTTGATTAGACCATAGCCCCAGCCAATACCTGAACTGAAACAGCCTTGCTAAGCAATCTATAGTAGAGAATGTATCTAAGCCATGCCTGAACACCTGACCCATGGAAACTATGAGATAATAAATGTGTGTTAAGCCATTAAGTTTTAGAGTAATTTGTAATGCCACAGTAGAGCAACTGATAACTAATCCAGGCAATAAGACATATTAAACATGCTCCTTCCCTGTCACCAGAACTTTAGAATAAAACCTCCCTTGTAGTTGGGTGGGGTCAAGTGTCTGGCCCCATAAAAACTTCTCAATTTGGTGATTTGTTTGTTTAGTTCAAAACTCTCCCTTTACGTCAACTTCCAGTAATTTCAAGCTAAAATCCAAAGTACGTTCTTATGGTAGCCTACAAGACCCTCCATGATCTGCTCCATGCTGTTCTTCTGGACTCATCCTACTCTCTTCTCTGCCCTCTCCGTTTTGACCACAGCAGTATCCTTGTTGGTCACTGAATCAAAGATGTTTTCATTCTGGGGGCTTTACCCTTTGCTTTTTACATTTAGGAAGCTCCTCCCCCAAATCTGCAAGATTCACCACCTCTCTTCCTTCAGTTCTCTGATCAAATGTCTCTTCCTCAAAGAGGTCTTTCCCAAGAAACACTAAAGTAGGCCTCAATTCTCAGTCTATTCCATTCTCTCTACTCAGTCATCATCTGAAACTGCATGCATTTACTCATGTATTTATTCTGTCTCCTCCCTCTAGAAGGTCAGTTCCATGAAGGCAGGGACTTTGTTTGGTTCACTGTTGTAGCTCCAGTGCCTGGAATAGAGGCAGGCACCTACAGCAAGATCAGGAAAGAGGGTATTGGAAAAGATGACAGACCACTTCCCAGAGATGGCTCTAATTTGAAGCATAAACAGAGAGATTTTGGCAGCCAGAAAGAAACAGATGAATATTCAGAGAGCCCTAAAACTGTCCTGGGACCTTCAGGAATTCCTGGGAAAAGCCAGGGTATATACTGCAGGGTGAAAGAGTTCTCAGCAAATCTTTCATCTAAAGGGCAAAGTTAGTTCCATTAAAAGGCTCTTCAGATGACTACTCAATAGATTCATCTTCCTATGTGGCCAGAAAATATATTCATCACAGGGTCTGCTAAGTTTTCTCAATTTGCATTTTGTTCTTTCATGCCCAATTATCATGTGTAATTTAACTGCATGATTTAATTAACTGCCAAAATGCAAAAGTGCAAAATTTTATGTATAAATAATTAGTGACACAGGCAAACTCTTGCTACTTTAGAACGAACAGCTGGTAGCTAATTGTGCTCACAGTCACCTAATCGTAGGGTTAGCAACTTTTGGACCTGTTTAATATTCAAAGTAGCTTCCATCTTCTTTAATTTAAAAAATTGTTCTAAATTTAAAAAGAAGAGTACATCTAAGTGAAAGGTTATAATATGATTTTGTAAAACATGCAGAAGAATACTATGTGGAATAAAATCTAATTAGAACACAAATTAATGTTCCATCGAGAGTAGATGAGATGGAGTTTAGGACTGTGTTTATTGTCACAGTTAACAGATTTTGTAAGATTGACAAAATCCAATGGGAAAAGATGTGAAAACATTCACAAAAAGTGAAAAAACAGAAAAAACCCACTGTGAAGTCAATGAATGCATGCCCAATGGTTCTACATATCCTGAGGGCACAAATGAGGTGTGACCAAAACAAAAATCAGGTTAGGAAAGAGAGTTTAAAACACACACACACACACACACACACACACACACACACACACACTCACACACACACACTCTCACACACACACACACACCTGTAACTCCAGTAAGGATTTTGAAGCCCCAAGTAAGCAGTGTTGGGGGAAATGAAACATGCTGTTTCTGTGTATTGTAGCTCACCACCAGATGACTCATTCTGCTAACAAGTCCGGGAATCCTTGGACAACAATATGGTGGCTTGTGTGAGCAGAGACCTAGACACAGTCATCTTTGTCCTAATTATAATCCCCAAAGGGAAAAAAAATCTAGGCATAAAGCTACTCATTATAAGTTTACACACTAAATGAATGATTCCAGGAATGAATGAAGCATAGTAAAGTGAATATTGCAAAATAAATAGGTAAAGTTATAAGATTTTAATAAATAAGCAAAGTAAAAATACTGCTTCATTCAGTATTATGCTCAGGGTGTTTTCAGAAAGCCAGTAAAACCAGTTTAAAAGTTTATGTCATTTCTCATGATGAATCTTCTACTTTGATATAAGAGGAACAAGAGTTAACACCTTGGTTTAAGACAAAAGATATTTTTGGCAATTTTGTTTGTTATGGCGACTACAGTTTTTGGTCAATAAACTTCGTAATCAGCATTAATTCAGGTATGCAGTTTCAAATATTTTGAATGAAACTGAACCAAATATATTTGTCCATGTTTGATTTTTAAGACCAGCATACAGATGATTCTTTTAAATCCTGCTATGTTTTAGACAAACCATATATTTGGGGCACAGTTTACCTGCCATATAAGAGTCCAAATTTAAAAATTATATATATGTATATAGTATCGATATCTATTATCAACTCAGAAGAAAAATTATACCCTTTCCATAAATTCACTCTCTCATAGTATTTACTGAGTATTTATGAAGCTGAGTTCCTTTCTCCACCAATAATGTATTCATAACCATACAAATCCAGCTACTGGCTTTAATTCTCAACTCAGTTTGATTCTGTAAGAACATATTGACTATGTACTATATACAAAGCAACATATTTTTTTCAGGAACATTTCATCAGAAATATTTCAGCAGCAACATTTCAGAGCTATTTCCTCAGAGAAAGACATAGCTTGTTAACATTAGAATTGCTACTTTATGTACAATGGCATTTAGATTGGGGATGTTGGTATTTACATATTAATCAAATGAAATGCATCCGGTCTTCACCACAACCCCTTCCTCCCACTTTCCAGTTTCTAGTCCAAAGAAACTATTTTCAAATTGAAGGGAGCATCATTTTTCCAGATGCTTGATATAACTGTGTTCTTTTTGTATTCTTACACTGTTTCACCTCCTTATTTAACCATTCCCATCCATTTTGTCTAGTATTGATTTTTTTCTCTTCTCTGACTACCTTTAATATCAATCTTCTGTCATATATGTCTTTGTTGGATTATCTGTTTATGATTATAAACATTCTCTAAGACTTACTTCTCTAGCCAGAAGGTAATTTCACAAGAAATGGGGACCAGGCCTACACTTTCAATGCTTTTTTACTGCTGAGAACACAACATGCTGTAAGAACACAAAAAGTAAATGTGGATTGATTGCTCGATAACCCTGCAGTATAATCTGCAAATAAACTGTAAGCAACTGATGTACATATTAACCCCTTAAAATTTTGGAAAAGCTATAATCAGTCACTTAAAAATCCATTCAAGTCTCAAAAATCCTAGCAGACATGGGGCGAATTGTCCTGAAACATTTTAAAGTTGAGCTTAAGGAATATTTTAGTAGACAGTCACTTTCTTTATATCTATATTTACCAGCAACACTTAGAAATGAATGATTCTAAATTTAGTTTTTAAGACTGAGCCCTCCTTAGTTGTGTTCACCCATGTCCCTTTCCTACCCACCCCCTCAAATGCATGCATGCATACACGCGCATTAATAAACGTCATCTTGAAATCTACTGAATATGAAACTTCAGTGTTTCTTGGCTTGATTTATGGTGAATTCAGAATGCCTAAATCAAGAATTTGTAATGTTTGACTGTGGAGAAAACTCCCAGCCTATCAAGTCAAAGAAATCTCCTGGGGGGTTAATTTAGGATTTTTCCCTTCCTTGAAGGAAAATGACCAAGCCCTGTCTAACATCAGCCCCAGGGAAAGTTTTCAGGATCAGGAAGAAGGATTTACAAATTCTTAAAATTGCCCTCTGTTTATAGTTTAATTTTGAAAACTCAACAATTCCTTTAAATTCTGCTCAGTGCCTTAACTAGAGTGCTTCCATATTGAAAGCATTAAGTGAAATAGCTTCTGGCTGGAAAATACAAACAAGTTTCAGTTATCTCGATCACCAAGAATTATAAAACAAGGTCCACTCTGCTTGGCAAATGAGCAATTAGCTTCTTGGATTTGTGCGGCTAGTTGAAAATAGTTAGTGAACTTGCTAAAGCTGATTCCCCAGCCCCACAGGTTCCTGTTGAAGGCTGGAAGCTGTTAGGTAGGTTGTTTCCTCACTTCAGGATCCCACTGGTAAAAAAAAAAAATCACTAATAGTCTGAGAGAGAGAGAGAGAGAGAGAGAGAGAGAGAGAGAGAGAGAGAGAGAACATTCAATATTAACAAGCATCTCAAAAACCATAAGCTGCTCAGTGCAAAAAAAACCCCAGGGCCCTTAAAAACAGTGTCTTAACAAAAGTGTTCAGGGCTTCTTTTGGGGCTGATTTCCTAAAACCTCATGGCTTTACATTCCATGGAATGCAATCAGCTCCACCTTCGAGGAGCGAGAGCTGCCTGCTCCTACATGAATTCACTCTTTACTCATACTTAATACTTGAAAATGGGTTAATGTGCAACATTGGACTGGGGGGCTGGATAGTGTTTGGTGTCAGGCCAAAAAGTGGAAAATAATTCCCTTTGAATGTTCTCAGATTGTATACTTCCTTACTGATGTGGTAAAATAAGCTCCAATTTAGATGGCCCTTCTGGATAATGTTGCATGTTGGTTTGTTGTTGGACATCACATATCTCTTTTCAACTTTAATTATTTGTTTATTTGAACTAGTCTTAGCTATGGTCAGTGGTGAAATGTGAAGGGCTAATTTCAGCAGATGTTTGAAGCCAGCTCTGCAGGGAGTATCTACACAGGACCCCTGTGTAGGATGAGGGGGAAGGGCCTGGAGGTCAGGGTCATAGGTAAATCAGCATCAGCTTCCAAAGAGTGAAAGCAGAATCAAACCAGAGACAGGCCAGGGTCTTTCCAGTCCTGGAAATCAAGAAAGAAAGATGGCACACAGCGGGTGATAAGTTTGGAGTAGAACACAGAGGGAAGTGATGATGCAGGGAGTTAAGGCCTGAGTACCTGAGAGCAGAGAGATGCTAAAAAAACATCTAAGTGTATGGATGGGCTGAAAACAAGACCAGATCAAATTTGCTGCTTAGTTGGTACCTTCTAGAGAATGAGGTACAGGGTAAAGAATGTGTATACTATTTCCCTGCTAACTATTGCTACCCAGACACTGTGTACCTACCATTTTGGAAGTGTATCTCCTTGGTCACAAAAACAAGTTGAGAGGAGAACAGGCAAGGCTGATGTACCCCATGCATCCACACAGCTGAATGAGTCAGCAGCACCTTAGTGTGTGAAGGGTCCTCTGAGCATTCATTTCCACGCTCCTCTCCTGTGGAACAGCTCCAAAAAGACACTTGCCCCTTTGTTCATTTCAAAATAGATGGATCTGCATCTGAGAGATGTATCTATCAAATAGGGACAGATGATCCATCAGCTGATTCGTGAGTTATTAAGGCAGCTAGGAGCACATAAATACAAACAGTATTCAAATGAAGGTAACCTTTCTGTGCAAAAAGATCCCTGCCAATTAAAACTTGTGAAAGTTGCCTTTGTCTCCGTGGAACAGCGTGGTTGTTCAATAGGTGCCAGTCTATTATGTTGAACTTTAAATTGAATATTCAAAATATTTACATAATACCTCTTCAAATAAATTGAAAATTCAAATATATATATATTTAAATTACACCTTCATTGTGTGAAATTACAGAACATGGACAAAATGTTATTTTTGCTGGAGAGTAAGTGACCTTTCCATGCACTAATTTCAAAGGGTCCCTTAATCAACAGACAGATCTCTGGGGTTATCATTTGTGCTTTTTACCAACATTACCCTGGCATTGTATTGGCAACTGTGAAGAGTATACATTGTGCTTTTTGAAAACAGGGACTAATAGGAATTGTTTTCCCTACAAGTAATGCATCAGGAAGAAAACATAGCCCTTTTCATTATTATTTGTCAAGTACTTTACTTTAATCATTTTGGAACAATTGAACATACATCATTTTTCTCTCTTTTTATGATTATAAAAACAATGTGTGTCTTTGTAGAAAAATAAAAAGCTTGAAGAACAAGCTTAAAAACACATAATCTCATCAGACAGAAGCAATCATGATACTGATTCAGTACACTTCCTTTCATTTATATTTCCTTTTACATAACTGAGACCATATTGTGCACTTAATTTTACACTCTGGTTTTAGAAATTAACATTATAATAGGCTTCTTCATGTTATTAAATAAAATTATACAACCTGATTTTAATGCCTGCATGATAACATACTTTATAGAGACACCATAATTTATTTAAACATACCCTTCATATTGTACAGACTTGTGCAATCATATGTTGTACACCTGAAACTAATGTAACACTGTGTGTCAACTATATTTCAGTCAGAAAATACCCCTGTTGTTTTAAATACCGCCGGACATTGAGGTTGTCTCTATTTTTCCCCATTACAACGTGATAATTGTCTTTGTGCATAACACGATCGCTTTAGAATAATGTCAAAAAATGGTGTGCATAAAGGTATTTCCTTAGAGTACAGTCAAAGAAACGGAATTAATTCTTAATATCAAGAAAAGTCTTATGGCCCTTGATACATATTGCCAAATTGTTTAACTAAAGATGGCTAAAAACTTATTTTTCAAAATGACTACATTGTCCAGTTAAATTTTTCTCTGGCTAGTTCAATAGAATAGAATTTGAATAACTTTGAAAGGAGACATTTGACTTATAATTGAGCTTTGCTTTTATCTGTTAGTTCTGGACTGTCTGATATCAGCTAACCTAACACATATGAACATACTTTTAGAATTACGAACAGTCAGAGTTTGGAGGCATCTTGGTGAGCATCTTGTTTTAATTCCTTGTATAGGAGGGGACTTCAGGAGCCAAGAGACAGGGGACAGAGAACCAGCACAGCTTAGATTAAGTTTTAACTCTCCTGAGTCACAGCTTAGCATTCTTCTCATTGCAGGTTCTTTTTTCAAATATCAAAAATCTCCACAGTTTTTTTAAAACCTTGACCAAGGTTAACACCACTGTGTTTTAATACAGAAAGTCAGATAATTTTATTACTATTAACCAGATATTTCATTTAGCAAGTTATCTGGAATCGATACACATGATTGTTCACTTTCGGATCCTTTTTTGAGGTGTACCTTACAGTTTGTGCACTTTTCTCTAAGCATGTTATACTTGAACACACTTTAAAACCATGTATTATAATGTATAGTAAGTTGAGTCACTATGTTTTACACCTGAAACTAATGTAACATTCTGTGTCAACTATACTCAAATTTTAAGAACTATTTTTAAATCATATATTACATAGAAGCAAGAAATCTCTAACTCAATAAATCAGGTATGATACAAAAAGTATTCTCACTTCTGTATACATGGAAAACTGTGTATATACTCACTGGAAAATAAAATGTGATCTTCTATATTTTAAGTAGAAAATAATTGCATTCACTTGAAAATTGAAAGAGTAAGATGATCTCACCAACACAAATCACATCAAAGAGACAATAAATGAGGGGCGCCCGGGTGGCTCAGTTGGTTAAGCCACTGCCTTCGACTCAGGTCATGATCCCGGAGACCCGGGATCTAGTCCCACATCGGGCTCCCTGCTCAGCGGGAAGCCTGCTTCTCCCTCTCTCAGTCCCCCTGCTTGTGTTCCCTCTCTGGCTGTGTTTCTCTCTGTCAAATAAATAAAGTCTTAAAAAAAAAAAGAGACAATAAATGAATGAATAATTATAGACTATGAAACAATAAAAACCAATACTGTTAGTATTAACTCTATGAAGTATATCTGAAGAAGTATTCAGAAGTAAAAAATGCCTTTTAATATTTTTTAAAATGAAAATAAAAGAAAATAGCTAATATTTTGGAAAGGAAACATTAAATCTGGAGATCACCATGGAGAGTAGAGGGTTAAGAGCAGCGCTCTCAGATAATGAGGTAGCATGATATATGTTCTGACCATGGGCCCCCGAATCAGGTGGCTTGCACCCAAATTTCAACTCTATCACGTTCACAGTGGTATGATTTTGGGCAGTTTATTGAACTCAGAAACTTAATTTTCAGATCTGGAACATATCCAGATAACAAACATTCTTTGTAGAGGGCCAGAAAATAAATATGTTAGGCTTTTATGGGCCACTGATAGTCTCTCTCTTAACCACACATAAATAATGAGTGTAGCCATTAGGTGGGGACAGATTATACTACCTCAAAATACTTCACTCTGTCATGTTGATTCTTCTGGATTTAGGTTACTTAAGAAAAAGCCAGTACAAAAAGGACATGCTGACCCTTCTTTGTCTCCCTGAAAACAGTAAATAAATCTCCGATGTGAAAGGTATGCTCCCTGTACCAGGAGGAAGAGAGGCATCTTTATCACCAGAGATAGGAAATTTAAGGTTGAGAAATCTGTATAAATAAACCTTGTTACTTCCTCACTAATTTACCACCTCAAGCCCAAACTTCTTTGTCTTGTCAATTCTTCACAAATCTATTGTTTCTCTGTCTAAAAGGTATAAAAGCTGCCTGCTTTGGTCACTTCTTTGAGTCTCATATTTTTATGAGTTCCTGTATATACAAAATTGAGTCTGTTTTTCTCCTGCTGATCTTTCTTATGTCAATTTATTTTTTTAATATTTTATTTATTTCTCTGACAGAGAAACACAGCTAGAGAGGGAACACAAGCAGAGGGACTGAGAGAGGGAGAAGCAGGCTTCCCGCTGAACAGGGAGCCCGATGTGGAGCTTGATCCCGGGACTCCCGGATCATGACCTGAGCCGAGGGCAGACGCTTAACGACTGAGCCACCCAGGTGCCCCTCTTATGTCAATTTAATTATTAGATCAGCCAAAGAATCTGGAAGGGAAGATGGGGAAAGTTTTCCTACCCTACACTGTGTTCCATTTGTCTCTAAAACTTTATAAAAATAGGCAACTAGAGGCAGAATTTGGTCCCATGTGGGTTGTGATTTGCTGCCCTTTAAATCACAGTGTTTCGTGATATTTAATTACATATAACAAAGTTTGTGAAGTACTCTACAGAGAAAATTAGGATAGTATAGAAAATACTCCCCCCCAAAACACACATGCATACAACAACATTGTATTTTTGGGTGAAACCCCACTTGGTCATGGTACATAATCCTTTTTATACCTTGTTGGAATCACTTTGCTATCACTTTGTTGAGGTTTTATGCATCAGTATTCATAAGGAATATTGGTCTATAGTTTTCTTTGTCTACTTTTGATATCAGGGTATAACACTGGCTTCATAGAATGCATTGGGAAATGTTCCTTCCTCTTTTATTTTCCAAAGTTTGAGAAAGTTTGGTCTTAATTCTTGAGACATTTCATAGAATTCAGCCATGAAGCCATGTGGGTCTGGTTTATTCACTGGGAGGTTATTCAAGTTACTGAATTCAGTCTCTTTACTTTTTAAAGGTATATTTAGATTTCTTCTTAAATCAGTGTCAATATTTTGTGTCCTTGCAGAAATTTTTCCATCTCATCTTGGTTATCTGATTTGTTGGTATACTGTTGTTCAAGTATTCCTTTATAATCCTTTTCATTACTGTCAGAGCAGCAGTGATATTCCCTCTTTCATTCCTTATTTTAGTAATTTGAGTATTCTCACATTTTTCTTGGTCTACCTATCCAAAATTTATCAATTTTATTGACCTTTTCAAAAAAGCAAACTTTTTTGAATAGTTTTCACTTCCCCTCCTCTCTCCTCTCTGAGCTCCAAATCTCTGCAACGTGGAGCTTCAGCAGACAAGAATTGCTGGCAGCCTCCTTATTCTAGGGAGAAATCAGCCCTAGCCTATAGCTGGGAGTACAGGGATCCCTTACTCCTGAGTCGTCCTGAGCTGCAGCTGGACAGAGTTGACCTTCCAATATGGCGAGCTTAGGGGTGGATAGGGGAGTGGGTCACTGTTCCTACTGTAATTTAGTAGATTTTTAAAAATAGGTGTTTCCCCACTTGCTGAATGCTTTCTGAATTTCCAGAGACTTTAAATAGTTGTGTTCTTCAGTAATGTTCACCATTTATGGTTGTTTCACTGGGAAGAGGGAACACAGAGGTATTCATGTCACCACTGCAAATTGCTTCTCCAGCCTGACATTGCTTTTGATACCCAGATGAATCCCTTCCATTTTAAATGAGCCCCCTTTCTTTTGTTGGGTCACTTTTGGCTTGTCTAGCTCTGTGTACTCTCTTTGGCTATATGCATCATGGAGGCAAGTGTCAGGAGAGCCCTAAGCTTGTTCCTGTGAACCTGATTCTTGTTCTAATTTGGTTTCCTTCCCTTCCATCTTTATCTAAACTGTCTTCCCTTCCCTTCCATTCTTCTTGCTGCTGCTGCCCATGTGCTTTCTCAGGTGGCACCTGCCACACTCTCAAAGGTGCCCACTGGACATAGCAAGCGAGCAGAGGAGGAAGTGATGTGAGGTGCAACTTCCAAATAAGGAAGTCCAGTTACCATCTACTTAATCACCACTCTTTCAAAAAAGGATGGGTATTTCTTATCAAGAAAATAGGAAAAAGCAAAATCTTAGTAAAACATCTTGGATACATTTTACTTATGAAAAACTCTTCACATTGTTCAATGAAATCCACTCATACAGCAAGTACTGGTCCATGGGAGGGCAATTTGGAACCACTCACCTAAAGAAGAGCTCTGACTGCACTCTCAACCCCACTCTTTCACCTCTACCCCGGTGACTGCACCGTGACTCTCTCAATACCCCCTCCTCCCTGCTCTCTGGCACTTTCTTGTAATTGGGTATTTATTGATAAATCAGACTGTCTTGTAAGACAGTGAGTGTCTTGAAAGCAGGGATCCCATCTTTCTCATCTCTGTATGCCTAGTGAGAAGTAGGTAAGGTTCTAGCAGAAAATAGTCTATAAATATATGCTGAATAAATGGATGAATAAGTGAATGAATTGTTGCACATTAGCAGAAATCATAACATTTAAACTTCATAGCCAGGCTTTCAGGGCTTTCCTGTCCTGGTCCCTGTACACTGTCCTACCAATCTTATCACTTTCAATTCTTCTTCCCAACATGGAGTCTCCATTCCAGCCCAGCCAGTCTACTCTCTCATCCTCACAGATCACAGTGGCAAATGCTCTTGCCCACAGATCCTCTTATTTGAATGCTCTCTCTCCCTTACTCAAGGCAACCTTTGAGACTACCCAGATCCTTTTGCAGAAGTGGACCTCTCCTCAGAGCAGACCAGGCCTATTCCCAGGAAGACAGGCAGAAAACCTTCAAATGTGACCAACTGGCTCAAATGTCTTTTCCTATGGTATTGATAGAAACAGTGACTAGAACAACGTCAGGGATGTTCCTATGGCACACATCATTAAATATGTTTCTCCAGTCTGACAGCAATTTTTAAAATCGCTCACTTTGGGAACAGATGACTAACCAGCCTTTAAAATCACCCAGTCTTCACTTTCTGGAATTTGCCTCTTTCTGTTTATGGAAAAATCAGAGTAACTTTTGCTTCTTTCAAGTCTCATTCTTCATAATTCTGTGAAGAAATGTGCTTCTTGTTCAACAAACATTTTAATGACCACCACAAGCCAAACAGGTGCTGCTTTACAAATAGTGTGTTTGTTATTCCATCTAAAAAATTCTTCAGGCCCAGGGGATGGACTGTGTCTGTGTGAGGTAGCTTTGATTTCCTTTAAAAGTGCGAGGTGTTCTCTTACCTTTGTCTTCTTAAACATGAGTTTCCAATTGCTCTTCACTGTGTGGGTTGCCTGAATGTATCCCTTCCTGGCTTGGATGTTCCCTGGAGTCTGTGTTCTGTGTAACAAATGAATGTCTACTCTCCTTGTGACATGACCTATCCTTGGAATTTGACTATTGCAAACTTTCTACATACCAACGGTGAGCTGTTAGTCCATCTGAACCAGCCCTGGGTCCATTCTAAGCATACTGCCCTTGAAAGAATGATCCATGGCTTCATATTGTCCCATCCTCTGTCAAAATGCTATGATCTAACTTTTTAGGAAAGAAGAACTGTAATCTACTCCAGAAAACTGGGTCAGGCTGGCACATTTGTTTTCTCTAATGAGCACCTCCTTTAGCTGTGTGGGAAGCAACCAACTCACTCCAGAGTCCCAGAGCATTGATGTTGGGGAGTCCTAAGGAAATCTTTTGTGGCAGTAACAGTGCAATTGAGGTGGGACATTGTGATAGCCATCCTTTATGTATGCACAGTGAATCATTGTTTATAGAGTGCCATAAGATATCTTGTCTCACTTGATTATCGCCATGAGTACTGTGAGGTAGGAAGGATAAGAATTACTATTCACATTTATCAGAGGAGGAAACTGATGTCTGGGGGGCAAAAGGCTTGTTTAGGACCACAAAACTAGCAAGTAGAAAAGCTGGAAGAAGAATCTAGGATTTCTGATTTCCATGATTTGTCTTCTGGCTGAAATGGAACTATAAGAGCCCTGAGTTCCTATGTTGTATGGGGAATATATGAGTAAATTCGAATGGTTGCTCTTGGCTTATCTACCTCAAGGAATGACACATTTTTCCCCTTATTTATTTATTCATTAAATATTTAATGAGCCTCTACTCTTGTTGCAGACACTGGGAATACAATAGGGAACAAAACCAAACACAGTTGCTGACTTCCTAAAGTTTATAGCCTAGTGGAGGAGAGACCCATTGAAAGAAAAATCACAGATTGCAATAGATGCTATGAAAGAAGAGGGTAGGATGCTATGAAACAGAATAAAAAGGGGACCTCATTCACTTTGGGAAGGTCAGAGAAGGCCTCTCTGATGAAAGCATATTTAACAAATTGAAACCTAAAGGATGGAATAGGAGTCACACAAAGAATTGGTTGAGGATGACTGGGTAGCCCAAGTGAGGGAGTAATAAACCTATGGAACAGCATGAGTGAAGGCTCTGAGACATGACTGAACTTGGTGCCTTAGAGGAAGAGAGAGAAGATTCATGTGGCCAGAGGGCAATGAATGAGGGGGAAATAAGACAAAGATGATCCTGGAGAGGGAACACAGACAAGATAATGAATTCCAAGAACAACTGCCTTTTCAGCCTGTTTTGAATGTACTTGAGTAAGTCCTAGACTACTGAAGACCCTGTGAGCCCTTCTAGATTCATTATTCAGGCCCCTTCCCATTCATCTTAGATGCTCTGAGGCCACCTAGAGGCCAAAATACAGTGCCCAAGAAGAGCTGTAGGCAGAAGCCTGGACATGCTATTACTTAAAGGGCAGGCCAAGGAAGAGTTCGCTAGACTATACACTCCTTCAGGGCAGAGACTTCAACACCTGGTATGACAACCTGCACATAGTAGGGTTCTCAAGAAATAGTCACCATATGGAGCAAGAGGAGTCCACGAAGAAGACTGAAAAAAAAAACACACAGAAATGCAAGGAGAATCATGATGGTGCATTGTCACAGAAGTTAAGGCACCAAAGAGTTTTAAAAGGAGAGAGGACAACCTCTGAATGCAACACTGGGGCCAAATAAGATCAGCAACATGTTTCATATGATGATGAAACAATTCTAAGTTCATGGGCTACCAGATCTTGATCTCTAGCCCAGGACTTCCCCCCTGAGCTCCAAACCTGAATATTCAAGTCATTGCTGACCATTTCTATGTTGACATCCCATACACAGACACAACTTGTTCCACAATGTCTTGTGTCCCCAAATAAACATACTCTCTTTCTTCCAACTCTTGGCCCTCTTCTTCTTTTCTGTATTTTATAAATGGCATTACTAAATCTCATTAACAAACTAGAAATACAGGAGTAATCCCACTCCCTCTGCAACTCCATCCACTGTTCAGCCTATCTCCTCATAATTCTCATACCTGTCCACTCTGATCCATATCCTCTTTGAGCCCTGACCCGGTCCACCATTGTCTCTTATCTGCAAAACTGAGGTAACCACTTAACTGGTCTATTTGCATCTTCCCTTGCTCTCTCACAAACTTTTATCCCAGAAGCCAGCCAGAGGACTTCCCCCTCCATGTATATAGTCTTTAAATTTTAACTTTATTTATATTCAGAAAAAAAATCACTCTTTTGGTATACAGTTTGATGAGTTTTGACAATTACTACCACGGCATTATACAATGGCTACCATAATCAAGACTCAGAACAATTCCATAACTAACCCCCCTAAAAGTGCTCACATGCTACTCCTTTGTAATTAAACATCCTGCCCCTCACATGTAACATTTCCAGGATGTCGTAGGAATGAAGTCACATGGTATGTAACATTGTCAGATAGGCTTCTTTCACTTAGCATAACGTATTTGAGATTCATCCATCCTGTGTGTGTCAGTAGTTTGTTCTTTTTATTACTGAGTAGTATTCCATTGGATGGATGTGTCACACTTTAACCATTCTCTACTTGAGGGATGTTTGGGTTGTTTCCACTTTTTGTTTGACATTATGAATAAAACTTCCATAAAAATACACATACACACAAAACCAAAGTTTTTGTGTGAACATATGTTTTCATTTCACGTAGGTAAAATTTTTAAAAAAGGAGTAAGATTGCTAGATCATAAGAGAAGTGTATGTTTAACTTAAAAAAAAAAAAAAACTTCCACACTGTCTTCCAAAGTGACGGTACCATTTTGTATTCCCACCAGCATTTTGTCAGGCTTCTGGTAGCTTTACAATCTCACCAGCACTTAGTTTGTCAGTTTTTTTCTTTTTTATATAGTTTCAAATGTTAGTCATTCTAATAGGCATGTAGTGGTTCTCATCGTGGTTTTAAGTTGTATTTCCAAACCAACTAATTATGCTGAGCATATTTTCATGTGCATATTTGTCTATATAAATATGTAGCTTCCACATATCTTCTTTGATACATCCACGTATCTTCTTTGGTGAAGTATCTTTTCAAATCTTCTTTCCATTTCTCTTTTTTTAAATTTAAATTCAGTTAGCCAACATATAGTACATCATTAGCTTTTGATGTCGTGTTCAATGATTCATTAATTGTGTATAACACAAGATCATCAGATCATGTGCCCTCCTCAATACCCATCACCCAGTTACTATATCCCCCACCCCCTCTCTTTCAAAACCCTCCATTTGTTTCCTGGAGTCAAGAGTCTTTCATGGTTTATTTCTCTCTACGATTTCTTCTAATTAGATTGTTTGATCTTATTTTGGGGTTTTGAGATTTCTTGGTATATTTTAGACACAAGTCCTTTTGTCAGATATGTGATTAGCAAATATTTTCTCCCAGTCTATGGCTTGTATTTTTATTCCCTTAATGATGTCTTTTACAAAGGAACTATTTTTAATTTATATGAAGCCCTATTTTATTATACATCATGCTTTTTATAGATCATGCTTTTAGTATTGTATCTAAAACCTATTTCTCTAAGGTCACACAGATTTTTCCTGTTTTCATGTAAAAGTTTTATATTTTAAAATTTTTCATTTAAGTCTATAATCCATTCTGAGCGAATTAATGTATAAGATTTGAGGTATATGTAAAATCAAGGTTCGATTATATTTACATATGGATGTGAAATTGTTCATGCAGCATTGGTTGAAAAGGCTCTTCTTTCCTTCATTGAATTGCCACTACAATTTTGTCAAAATTCAATTGGCCATATTTGTGTGGGTATATTTCTAGGTTCTCACTTTTTTCCCATTGTGTCTATCCCTCCATCAATATACTGATTTGTTTACTTTAGCTTTATATTAAGTCTTAAAATCAGGTAGGGTGAGTCTTCCAACTTTCTTCTTCCAAGAAATTCCAAATTTTTTTCTATTCTATTTCATATGTTTTTTATATAAATTTTAGAAAAGTTTGTTGATAATTACAAAAAACCTGTTTCGGTATTGATGGGGACTATGTCCATAGACCTATTAGTAAAGAATTGACATCTTAACGATTGACATCTTCTAATTCATGAATACAATATATATTTCCATTTATTTAGATCTTATTTAACTTTTTTCACCAGTATTTTATAGTTTTGAGTATACAGGTCATAAGCATAATTTGTTAGATTTACATATAAATATTCCATCTTGGAGGCTACTGTAAATATTTCTTTTCTACATTATGCTAGGTAGAATAAGATACTCATAGTAGGACAAATACTCTATGGTTCCACTTATATGAAGTGTCTAAAATAATCAAACTCATAAAAGCAGGGAGTAGAATGGTGGTTGTCAGAACGGGGGGGGGGAGGGAACTAGGAAGTTGTTCAATGGATATAAAGTTTCAATTATGTAAGACGAATAAGTTCTAGAGATTTGCTGTACAATATAGTTCCTATAGTTAACAATATTGTACGCCTAAAAATGTATTAAGAGGGTAAATGCCACGTTAAATGCTCTTATCACAAAAATAAAAAAAGAAACAAATCAAAACAAAGGAACACAAGGAAACTTTGGGAGGTGTTAGAGATATCTGTTATTTTGATTGTGGTGATAGTATGAGTAAATGCACATGTCCCCATGCATCAAATTGTATGCATTAAACATGCGCATGATTTTTTTTACCTCAGTAAAGCTGTTAAAAATTTCAATTTCCAAATATTCATTGCTAGTATATAGAAATACAATTAATTTTTATATATAGACTTCTACAGTGTGTCTTTTCTAGACTCACTAGTTTTAAGAACTATTTGAGATTTCATTATATTTTTTTACATAGACAGTGATGCTGTCTGCTAATAGAGATAGTTCTATTTCTTCCTTTCCAATGAATGTGCTTTAGTTTTTTGTTCCTTCCCTACTGTACTTGTTAGAATTTCAAGGATGATATTGAATAAGATTGGTTAAAGCAGACATCCTTGTGTTGTTCTTGACCTAGGAGAAAGCATTCAATATTCCACCACTAGGTATTATGTTAGCTTAAGAATTTTCATAGAGGACATTTATCAGATTATTGGGTTTATCAGGTTTATCTTTTATTTCTGGTTTGCAGAGTGTTTTTTATCATAAATGGATATTGGATTTTGTCAAATGCATCATTTGATACGATCATGTGGTTTTCTTTTTTAGTATGCTATATTGATTGATTTTTGTGTGTTGAACCATCCTTGCATTTCCTGGATAAACCTTGCTTGGTCACAATACATTATCCTGTTTATATATTGTTGGATTCAATCTGCTAATGTTGTGGTGAGAACTTTTACATTTATGTTTATGAGGGATACTGCTCCATAGTTTTTCTTTATTGTAATGCCTTTGGTTTTGGTAATCATGTTAATCTTGGCCTCAAAAAAATGAATTTGGAAGTATTTCTACCTCTTCTATTTTCTGTAGAGTTTTTGTAGTGGAATGAGTATTATTTCTCTTTTAGATACTTAGGACAATTTACCAATGAAACCATCTGGACTTGAAGCTTTCTTTTGTGGAAAGTTTTTAACTATGAATTCAATTTCTTTAATAGAAATGCAACTTTTCAGATTATCTGTTTCTTACGTGACTTTTTGTTAGGTAATTTGTCCATTTTATCTAAGATGTCGAATTTATGGGCATAGATAATGTCTATAGTATCCACACTGATATCCTTTCTTTCATTCAAAATTTTGGTAATTTGTGTCTTCTCTCTCCTTTTCTTGGTCCATCTGGCTAGAGGATTATCAATTTTATTGATTTTTTTTAACAAAAAAGCTTTCTTAAATGCCACATGTAAGTGAAATCTTATGGTATTTGTCTTAGTTAAATAGGTGATGGGAATTAAGGAGTGCATGTGTGATAAGCACCAAGTGTTGTATGGAGGTACTGAATCACTATAGTGTACACCTGAAACTAATATTACTCTGTATGTTAACTAACTGGAGTTTAAACAAAGACTTAAAAGAAAGAACAAGCTTTTGGTTTCATTGATTTAGCCTATTTTCTATTTTCAATTTCATTGATTTCTGCTTTTATCTTTATTATTTCCTTACTTTTGCATTCTTCTTGCTTTGAATTTTCTTTTTAAAAGAATTTATTTATTTATTTGTCAGAGAAGGAGAGAGTGAGAGAGAGCATAAGCAGGTGGAGCAGCAGGCAGAGGGAGAGGAAGAATCAGGCTCTTCACTGAGCAGAAACCTGATAAGGGGCCAGGACCCTGAGATCATGACCTGAACCAAAGGCCTAAGAACCTAACAGACTGAGCCACCCAGATGGCCCTGGATTTACTTTTCTATTGTGCTTTTAGCTTCATAACATAGGAGCGTATATCACTGATTTGAGATTTTTTTCTTCTTTTCTAATGTAAGCATTAAATATTATACATTTCCTCCAAAGCACTGCATTAACTACATCCTACAAATTTTGGTTATGCTGTTTTCATTTTCACTCAATCTTTGACCCATGGATTGTGTAGAAATGTTATTCATTTCCAATGTTAAAGAACTTCCCAAATATCTTTCTCTTAATGATTTCCAGTTTAATCCTGATACAGTCATATTTTGTATTATTTCAATTTTTAAAATCTGTTAAAGTTTATTGTATGGCCTATAATGTTACATTTTCTAGAGAATGCTCCATGTGTACATAAGAAGAATTTATAATCTACTCTTTGGGGTAAATTGCTCTAGAAATATCAACTTGGTCAAGTTGGCTGATAGATTCTTCAGCTCTGGCATATACTTTCTGATTCTCTAACTACTTGTACATAATATTGGGAGAGGAGTGCTGGATTCTCCAAGAATATTTGTGGATTTTTCTGTTTCCTTTCATTTCTGTTTTTGCTTAAAAAACAGTATTTTGGAATTCTGTTGTGAGGTACAGACACATTTATAATTGTTATATATTTTGAGCAAATACACTACGTAATCACTATGAAATGTCCCTTTTAATCCAGACAATTGTCTTGTTCTGAAGTCTCCTTCTTGATAATATACACATGCTTGATTAATTTAATTGATGTTTACTTGTTATATCTGTATCAATTCTTTCACTTGTAGATCATATTTAAAATGGGCTGCTTGTAGCTTCACTATGTTGTACACCCAAAAATAATGTAACTTTGTATATCAACTATGCTCAATTTAAAAAACAAATAAAATACAATTAAAGTTTAATGACATAACACACATAAGAACAGCAAAAGAATAAATGGGCTCATGGTAGGATGCTTATAGTTGGTCTTATTTTTGTTATCCAATTTGACAGTTTTGCTCTTTTTTTAAAGATTGATTTATTTTGAGAAAGAGAGCAAGGAGGGGAGGGGCAGAGGGAGAGGGAGAAAAGGAGACTTGCCTGATACCGGGTGTGACCTCAGGACCCCAAGATCATGACCTGAGCTGAAATAAAGAATCAGATACTTAACTGAATGAGTCATCCAGACGTGCTGACAATCTTGCTCTATTAATTGATGTGTGTATACCTTTAATATTTAATGTGCTTACTGATATGATTGGATTTAGGTCATCCATTGTATCAGTTTTGTTTGTTGCTTCTGTGCTTTTATTCTTTGTTCTTCCTTTCTTAAATTTTTTTGACTACTTGAATATTTTAAATATTCCATTTTAATTCACATATTTGATTTTTGTCTGTATCATTATATATATATATATATATATATATATATTTTATTGTTACTTAAATTTTTTTTCCAGTGTTCCAAGATTCATTCCCCATTCCCCACACCCGGTGCTCCACGCTTTAGGTGTCCCCAGTACCCACCACCAGGCTCTCCCATCCCTCTACCCCCCTCCCTCCAAGTCCCTCAGTTTGTTTCTGTGTCCAAAGTCTCTGTTGTTTCGTTTCCCTCCCTAGATTACCCTACTTCCCATTTGCTTTCCTTCTTCCACTGTCCTCCAGGTCACCCCTCATGCACCGCAAGTAAGTGAAACCATGTGATACTTGACTTTCTCTTCTTGGCTTATTTCACTCAGCATAATCTCTTCCAGTCCAGTCCATGTTGCCACAAAAGTTGGATATTAATCCTTTCTGATGGAGGCATAGTATTCCATTGTGTTCATTTTATATATTTTAAAGACTTTTTTTAGAGCTGTTGGAAGTTCACAGCAAAAAAAGGAGGGTACAGAGATTTCCCATATTCCCTGTGCCTTCATACATGCATGGTGTCTCCCATTATCAACATCCTCCACCACAGTGAGACATTTATTATAGCTGATAAACTTACATTAACACATAATAATCATCTATAGACCACAATTTACATTAAGGTTCACCTTTTGTGTAACATATTCTATAGGTTTGGATAGATGTATAATCACTATTATAGTATCATATGAAGTATTGTCACTGCCCTAAAAATCCTCTATGCTTTCTACCTATTCATCTCCCCCTCCCCGATTCCTGGCAACCACTGACTTTTATTGTTTCCATAGTTTTGCCTTTTCCAAAATGTCATATAGTCGACCTTTAATAGACATGGGATTTAGGGGCATGGACACCCCATGTAGCCAAAAATCCATGTATAACTCTTGACTCCCTCAAAAGTTAACTACAAATAGCCTACTGTTGACCAGAAGCCGTACTAATAGTTGATTAAATACATATTTTGTATGTTATATGTATTATATATTCTAGTCTTACAATAAAGTAATCTAGAGAAAAGAAAATATTATTTAGAAAATAAGGAAGAGAAAATACATTTATAGTACTGCACTGTATTTATCAAGAAAAAAATCCACACATAAGTGGACCCATGCAGTTCAAACTTCTGTTGTTCAAGGATCAACTGAAGTTTGAATCATACAATGTGTAACCTTTACAGATTGAAAGGCTTCTTTCACTTAGTAATATGTTTTGAAGTTTTCTCCATCTCTTTTCATGGACTGATAGCTGTTTCTTTTTTCTAGTGCTGAATAATATTCTATTGTCTGGATGTACCACGATTTATCCATTCACCTACTGAACAACCTCTTGTTGCTTCCAAGTATTGACAATTATGAATAAAGCAAGTATAAACATCTGTGTGTGGGTTTTCATGTGGAGATAAGTTTTCAACTCCTTTGGGTAAATGTCAGTAAGTATGATTCCTAGATCATATAGTAACAGTATGTTTTCTTCTGTAAAAACTGCCAAACTATCGTCCAAAGAGGCTGTACCATTTTGCAATGAATAAGAATCCTTCTTGTTCTATACCTTCACAAGCATGCTGTCTACCTTATCCACACAAGCCCTTAGCACATTAATCATAGTTGTTTTAAATTCCCTTCTAATAATTCCAACATCCTTACCATGTCTGGTCCTGATGCTTACTTTCTCTCTTCCAATTGTGTTTTTTGCCTTTTAATATGCCTTGTGATTTTTTCTTGAGAGTCAAACATGAGGTACTGGGTAAAGGAACTTCTGCAAATAAGCCTTTAGTAATGTGGTGGTAAGGTCTAGGGGGAAAAGTTCTGTTGTCCTATGAGTATGTCTCACTCTTAGTAAGCCTGTATCTCTGGACTGTGAACTTCACAAATGTTTCATTCTCCCCCTCCCCTCTTAGGTGGAACAGGATGACTAGAGGAGGCTGGCGTTGAGTATTTCCCTTCCTCTACATGGAAAGCTAAAGCTAACTGAAGTTAAGTATTTCCTTTCCTTCTGGTTAGTTAGGCTCTAATGATACCCCAGCATCTTAGGCTCTGATTAACTAAGCTCTCCTGAGGACAGGCCTTGTTACAAAGAACAGAGTGTTCGGGCATATTTCAAAATGGTTCTTTTTTCCTCTCCCTCTGCTAGAAGCCCAAGGGATTTTTTTTCTGATATTTACCTGGTTGAGGTCCTGGAGGTAGATCTCACATTATTTTGGCCTTGCTCCATAACTAGGTCTCCTGGAGTTTTGTTTTGTTTTAAGACTTTATTTGTTTATTTGAGAGAGCAAGCATGAGTAGGGGAAGAGCGGAGGGAGAAGGACAAGGATATTCTGTGCTAGGGTGGAGCCTCCCATGGGGCTCCATCCCAGGACAATGAGATCATGACCTGAGCTGAAATTAAGAGTTAGAGGCTTAACTGGCTGAGCCACCCAGGTGCCGCTCCCTGGAGCCTTTTTAAAATTTTTTAAAAATATTTTATTTGACAGAGAGAGATACAGTGAGAGAAGGAACATAAATAAGCAGGGGGAGTGGGAGAGGGAGAAGCAGGCTTCCTGCTGATCAGAGAGCCCAATGTGGGGCTTGATCCCAGGACCCTGGGATCACAACCTGACCCGAAGGCAGATGCATAATGACTGAGCCACCCAGGCACCCCTCGAGGTCTTTTTTTTCCCCTTCTATTTTAATTTTTTTTTGAGAGAGAGAGAGAGCATGAGTGGAGAGTGGGAGAGGGAGTAGCAGATGCCCCACTGAGCAGGGACCCTGACATGGGCCTTGATCCCAGTACCCTGAGATCATGACCTGAACCAAAGGTGGGTGCTTAACTGACTGAGCCACCCAGGTGCCCTGCCCTCTCTGGAGTTTTTAATTCAGAGTTGTCCACACCAAACTTTAAGGAGTTCATCAATTATAGTACAGGTTTTCTTACCCTGGCACTGACCATCATACCATGGAATATTATTTACTCAGTGATAAAAAATGAATTGTTGATACATATAACAACCTGGATGAATGTTCAGATAATTATGCTAAGTGAAAAAAGTCCTGAAATCTTACATACTGTATTATACAATTTATATAGCATTCTTGAAAAGATGAAATTATAAAAATGGGAACAGATTAGTAGTTTCCAGGGGAGGATGTGGGTATGGGAAATGTGTTAGTCAGCTCAATGTGTTATAACAAAGTACTATAGACTGGATGACTTAACAGAAATTTATTTCTCATACTTCTGGAGGCTGGGAAGCACGAGATTAAGGTGCTAGTCTTGGTTCACAGTGAGGTCCCTCTTCTGGTTTGCAGACAGATGCCTTCTTCCTGGATTCTTAGATGGCAGAGAAAGCAAACTCAGGTTCCTTCATCCCCTTATAAAGGCACCAATCCCATCACGGGGGCTCCAACTCATGATCTCATCCAAACCTAATCACTTCCCAAAGCCCCCAACCTCCAAATACCATCACACTGGGGATTAAGGTTTCAATATATGAATTTTAAGAGAATACATTCAGTCTATAACAAGAAGGAAGTGGATATGTCTATAAAAGGGTGAAATGAGGTTTCATTTGGTGATGGAAATGTTGTGCACTTGACTGTCTCAATGTCAATATCCTGGTTGTGGTATGCTCACCCAAACCAATATAGCTTGAAAACAGTTTCTGTGGCAAGGGAGTATAGAGATAAGCAGGGGCCTCGAGTGACCATTGTGGCGGTGACTGGGGGTGCACACCACCTGTGAGAGGTGGCAGTGTTCAGGGGAGTTTGCAGAGGGGGAGTCTGTGTGTTCTGGACCATCTAGAGGGGAGCAGACCGAGGCTTCTCTCTGAGATGCAGGTCTGGCTGCAAACAGCTTACTTTGCACTGACTCTCCAAAAAGCAGCAAAAAGCCACCCAAGAACAAAAACCTCCAGAGAAGGAAAGCCTGAAAAACCGGTTTCCATAGAGCCCAGCCCCTTGATTGGGGGGGGGGGGAGACTTAGCCCAAGCAAGACTGACTAAAAAACAACACTGCAAGCCCCTCTCCCAGAAGGCAAGCCAAAAGAACAAGAGGACAACCTCCAAAGGGTCTCCATAAAACTGTAAAACCCCAGCATCAGGGAAAAACAATATATTAAGCTCCCAGTACTGTCCCAAAACCTGTATATTGTACAGATGCAGCTTTTTCTTTTGTTTTTTTTATTTCTTTTCATTTTTAAATTTTTTTAATTTTAAAATTTGTTTTCACGATTCTTGTTCTTTTATTTTTTTAACCTACTTATTATTACAACTTGATGTTTAATACAACATTCTATAATAACATTTTTATCCTTATATCTATGGAAAGTTGAGTCCTCTAACAAAAATAACAAGATACACCCAGGAAGAACTGAAATACTTTTCTCGCCCACATCAAGGATTTGTAACCACCTTCCCATCTTATTCTTCTGTCAGTGTTTCTATGTATTTGTTTTTGCCCTTGTACTATATAAATATTATTCTTGGGGGTCATTTGGGCTGAGTTTTTCTTTTTTTTCTTTTACTTTTGACAGTCTTTTTGTTTATTCATTGTTGTTTTTGTGCCACACAAATCCTACCTTTGGGACCCATTTTGGCTTGTTTTTTTTTCTTTCCTTTTTTCTCTTTCTCTTTTTTTTTTTTCTTTTTGGTAGTGACTTCCAATTGCTCCAAAACCTTCCAACAGGCAACTTGCCTGGATTGTGGTTGATATATTCAGCTATACATCCCCTCAACCACCCCTCACCAAAATGACTAAGGGGAGGTACACCCAATAGAAGAAAAATTCAGAGACTGCAACCCCTGTCATAGAACTACTGGATATGGACATAAACAATATGATGGAAATGGAATTCAGGTAGCAATTACCCAGGCAATGGCTATGTTGGAAAAGACCATTAGTGGCAACATAGAATCTCTAAGGGAGGAAGTGACAGCCAACCTGGTAGAGGTTTAAAATGCTATCAATGAAATCCAATCTAATCTAAATACTCTAATAGCTAGGGTAAGTGAAGAAGAAGATCACATTAGTGATGTAGAAGACAGATTGATTGAGGAGGAGCAGAGATCTTGGAATAAACAGCTAAAATCCCACAAAAATAGAATTAGGGAAATAAATGACAATATGAAACATTTCAATATCAGAATTATTGGGATCCCTGAGGGAGGAAAGAGAGAGAGAGAGAGAGAGAGAGAGAGAGAGAGAGAGACTAGAAGATATAGTTGAACAGATCCTGGGTGAAAATCTTCCTAATCTGGGGAATCAAACAAGTGTTCGTGTCCTAGAGGCAGAGAGGAACTCCCCCCCCCCAAGATCAACAAGCTTAGAAAAACCTCCACGCACATAATTGTGAAATTCATAAATCATAAATTCAAGGAATATGTCTTAAGCACAGGAAGGGGAAAGAGATCCCTTACATACAGAGGGGGGAGCATCAGAATAATGTCAGACCTGTCCACAGAAGCCTGGCAAAACAGAAAGGGCTGACAAGAAATATTCAGGGCATTAAATGAAATGAATATGCAGCCAAGAATACTTTATCCATCAAGGCTAACATTAGAAACAGCAAGGCAATCTATAGAAACAAGGACTTCACAGGCAACACGACATCAATATTAACATATCTTTCAATAATCACTCTCAACATGAACGGCCTAAATGCTCCCATAAAATGGCACAGGGCTGCAGACTGGATAAAACAACAGGACCCGTCCATATGCTATCTACAAGAGACACATTTTGAATCTAAAGATACATCCAATCTGAAAGTGAGGGGATGCAGAACCATCTTTCATGCCAAGGGCCTCAAAAGAAAGCTGGGATAGCAATTCTCATGTCAGATAAATTAGATTTTAAGCTAAAGACTATAGTCAGAGATACAGAAGGACACTACCTAATTCTTAAAGGGTCTATCCAGTAAGAAGATCTAACAGTTGTAAATATGTATGCCCCCAATATGGGAGCAGCCAACTACATAAGCCAACCGTTAAGCAAAATCAAGAGTCATACTGATATGAATACATTAATTGTAGGAGATCTAAACATGCCACTCTCAGCAATAGATCATCTAAACAGAAAATCAAAAAAGAAACAAAATCTTTGAATGACACATTGGACCAGATGGACCTCATAGATATATTCAGAACATTCCACCCTAAAACAACAGAATACTCATTCCTCTCAAGTGCAGATGGGACTTTCTCAAGAATAGACCACATACTGGATCACCAAACAGGTATCAACTGATACCAAAAGACTAAGATTCCCTGCATATTATCTGACCACAATGCATTGAAACTGGAACTCAACCATAAGAAAAAGTTTGGAAGGAATTCAAACACTTGGAAGCTAAAGACCACCCTGCTCAAGAATGTTTGGATCAACCAGGAAATCAAAGAAGAACTTAAACATTTCAGGGAAACCAATGAGAATGAAGATCCAAAACTTATGGGATATGGCAAAGGCAGTCCTAAGTGGGAAATACATAGCCCTCCATGCCTCACTCAAAAAAATGGAAAAATGGGTGCCTGGGTGGCTCAGAGGGTTAAACCTCTGCCTTCAGCTCAGGTCATGATCTCAGGGTCCTGGGATCGAGTCCCACATCAGGATCTCTGCCGAGCTTCCCCCTCTTTCTCTGCCTGCCTCTCTGCCTATTTGTGATCCCTCTCTTTCTCTGTCAAATAAATAAATAAAATCTTTGAAAAACGGAAGAAACCCCAAATACACCAACTTCCTTTAACCTAAAAGAACTGGAAAATCAACAACAGAGTAAGCCAACCCTACACACAAGAAGGGAAGTGATTAAGATTAGAGCAGAGATCAATGAATTAGAAACTAGAGACACAGTAGAGCACATCAACAAAACTAGAAACTAGTTCTTTGAGAGAATTAATAAGATTGATAAACCATTGGCCAAAGTAATACAAAAGAAAAGGGAGAGGACTCAAATTAATAAAATTATGAATGAAAGGGGATGTATCATGACTAACACCAAGGAAATAGAAACAATCATCAGAAATTATTATCAACAGTTATATGCCAATAAGTTAAACAACCTAGAAGATATGGATGCATTCCTGGAAACCTAGAAACTTCCAAGACTGAAACAGGACGTAATTGACAACCTGAATAGACCAATATCTAGTAACAAGATTGAAGCAGTGATCAAAAACCTCCCAAAAAACAAGAGCCCAGGACCTAACAGATTCCCTGGGGAATTCTACCAAACATTCAAGGAAGAAATAAAACCTATTCTCCTGAAGCTGTTTCAAAAAATAGAAAGAGAAGGAAAACTTACAGACTCTTTCTGTGCAGCCAGCATTACTTTAATCCCCAAACCAGAAAATACCCCATCCAAAAGGAGAACTTCAGACCAATATTCCTGATGGATATAGAGGCCAAGACTCTCAACAAGATCCTAGCTAATACAAACCAACAGTACATTAAAAAGATTATCCACCATGACCAGGTGGGATTTATCCCTGGGATAGAAGGGTGGTTCAACATTTGCAAATCAATCAGTGTGATAGAACAAATCAATAAGAGAAGAGAGAAGAACCACACAGTCCTCTCAATTGATGCAGAAAAAGCACTTGACAAAATACAGCATCTGTTCCTAATTAAAACTCTTCAAAATATAGGGATAGAGGCAACATTCCTCAATTTCATAAAATCTATCTACCAAATATCCACAGCTAATATCATTTTCAATGGGGAAAAGATGACAGCCCTCCTACTGAGATCAGGAACAAGAGAAGGATGCCCACTCTCACCACTATTGTTCAACATAATGTTAGAAGTCCTAGCAACAGCAATCAGACAACAAAAAGAAATAAAAGGTATTCAAATTGGCAAAGAAGAAGTCAAAGTCTCTTTCTTTGCAGATGACATGGTACTTTATGTGGAAAACCCAAAAGATTCCACCCCTCAACCAATAGAACTCATACAACAATTCAGTAATGTAGCAGGATACAAAATCAATGCACAGAACTCAGGTGTGTTTTTATACATGAACTATGAAAATATAGAAAGGAAAATTAGAGAATTTATTCCATTTACTATAACATCAAAAACCATAAGATACCTTGGAGTAAACCTAATCAAAGAAGTAAAGGATCTGTACTCGAGGAACTACAAAACACTCATGAAAGAAATTGAAGAAAACACAAAAAGATGGAAAAGTATTCCATACTCATGGATCAGAAAAATAAACATTGTTAAAATGTCTATACCACCCAGAGCAATCTATATTTTCAATGTCATCCCCATGAAAATTCCACCAGCATTTTTCAAAGTGGGGGAACAAACAATCCTAAAATTTATATGGAACCAGAAAAGACCCTGGATTGCTAAGGAAATGTTGAAAAAGAAGAACATTGGGGGCATCATGTTACCTGATTTCAAGCTTTATTACAAAGCTGTGATCACCAAGACAGCATGGTACCAGCACAAAAACGGACACATAGACCAATGGGAACATAGTATAGAGTCCAGATATGGACCCGCAAGTCTATGATCAAATAATCTACGATCTTCAACAAAGCACAAAAAAACAACCAGTGGGGGAAAAAAACAGTATCTTCAATAAATAGTGCTGGGAAAATTGGACAGCTATGTATAGAAGAATGAAACTTGACCATTCTCTTACACCACACACAAAGATAAACTCAAAATGGATGAAAGACCACAATGTGAGGGAGGAATCTGTCAAACTCCCAGAAAACAACATAGGCAGTAACCTCTTTGACATCGGCCACAGCAACTTCTTTCAAGACATGTCTCCAAAGGCAAAGGAAACAAAAGTGAAAATGAACTTTTGGGACTCCATCAAAATTAAAAGCTTCTGCACAGCAAAGAAAACAGTCAACAAAAGAAAGAGGCAAGCCACGGAATTGGAGAAGATATTTTCAAATGACAGTACAGACAAAGGGCTGATATCCAAGATCTATAAAGGACTCCTCAAACTCAACACCCCAAAAACAGATAACCACGTCAAAAAGTGGGCAGAAGACATGAACAGACACTTCCCCATAGAAGACATACAAATGGCTAACAGACACATGAAAAAATGTTCATCATCATTAGCCATCAGGGAAATTCAAATCAAAATCACATTGAGATACCACCTTACAGCAGTTAGAATGACCAAAATTAACAGGACGGGAAACAACAAGTGTTGGAGGAGATGTGGAGAAAGGGGAATCCTCTTACACTGTTGGTGGGAATGCAAGTAAGTGCAGCCTACTTGGAAAATAGTGTGGAGATTCCTTTAAACAATTAAAAATAGAGCTACCCTATGACCCTGCAATTGCACTACTGGGTATTTATACCAAAGATACAGAAGTACTGAAAAGAAGAGCCATATGTACCCCGGTGTTCATAGCACCAATGGCCAGAATCGCCAAACTGTGGAAAGAGCCAAGGTGCCCTTCAACAGACGAATGGATAAAGATATGGTCCATATATACAATGGAATATGAAGCCTCCATCAGAAAGGATGAATATCCAACTTTTGTAGCAACATGGACAGGACTGGAGGAGATTATGCTGAGTGAAATAAGCCCAGCAGAGAAAGTCAAGTATCATATGGTTTCACTTACTTGTGGAGCATAAGGAATAACATGGAGGGCATTAGGTGAAGGAAAAGAAATGTAAACTGGGGTAAATCAGAGAGGGAGATGAATCATGAGAGACTTTGGCCTCTGAAAAACAAACTGAGGGTTTTAGAGGCGTTGGGGTTGGGGGGATGGGTGAGTCTGGTGGTGGGTATTAAGGATGGCATGTATCGCCTGGAGCGCTTGGTGTGCTTATAAACAATGAATCTTGGAACACTGAAAAGATAAAATATATTATTAAAAAACAAAACAAAACAGGAAAGTAGCCTCGTCAATCCTTGAGGGTGTTGTGATTGACTTTTAGTAGGGTAAGATTTTGGGGCTTTTGGGGAGTCTTTAATGTCTTAAAGCACAGGGCAGGATGTAACAAACACCACTATGAGGTAGGTGGCCAAGAGGTAATGCATTTTATGTATTTTTCTGCATTTTGGGGGTGGTGAGTGTCATCCCATACACTTCCGGCAATCTACACGCTTATGTTGCTGCCCCCCAACTGCCTGCATACATATGCAGAAACACCCTTTTCCTCCTTGCCTATGGGATCGTGTTATGAAATTTGTCTATAGTGCTCAGACCTTACCTAGTCCTTATTCCCAATATTTGTCTAATCGTGGACTTTCTGTTCTAACCCCTAACTCTGTACAACCCCATCTCTCTCCCTTCTCACACACATGCTTCTTCCTTTTGTCCTTCCCTACCATCAGAGGACACACAGAGACACACACATGCAAATTTTCACAGAGGTTTTTGTTTTATTCATCATCATGCATGTACCCTGTTTGTACATGGTTTGATTCTAAGTAGTTGGCCATTTCTTAGTGGTTAGACTTTGGAGAAATCACAGATATTAGAGGTCTCTGGCCCCACTCTTGAGTTCTGGCTGTTCTGGGCCTCACCTGAAGTGGTGGGTTTCTCTACACTCTCTTGGTCCTGCTCTGGCTTATTTTGATTCAGCTTTTCATTCAGCCTGTGATAATAGCCAAATAATATTGGTCCTTTAGGTTTTTTAGACTTAATTAAAGGAATGGGAAATCTGGGAGAGGTTTCTTCTCTCGCATTCTCTTGAAAGTCTCTTTTAGCTTTCATGGTTGTCTTGACCACCTACAAAGACAACAGGGTGAGCACAGATGGGCATTGATTGATTTAGGGGGAAGAAGATGGAGGGTAGAAGGGAGCAGGGGCTTCAGAAGGGAGAGGTTGAGGAGGATATGTGTTCCAGGCAAGGACAGGGGGGGGGAGTCTATGGGGAGAGGAATCAAAGGGAATGAGGAAGAGCATGGGTGGAGTCATCTCACCTTGCCACTGACTCTGGATCTGGGTTAACAGGCGGTCTTCTTTGTCCTCTCTGTGGTGTTTGAAGTCAGTTGTTCTAAAACTCTACTAGAAGTTTGTGACTTACAGGTCACAGCCACCTTTCCCATGCAAAAATTCCCAGTGGTCTACCCTAGGCCTCCCAACCTGCCTATATATGCTCCCGTGACAATGAGGGGACACACCCTTCAGCTTTGTTTGGTCTACAATGCTCCCCTCTAGCCAATGGTAGACCTGAGATGCTTAGACATCACAAAAGACCATGCTGGCAAAACTTCAGGGGAGGGGAGATGGTGGAAAGGCCAAGATACTGCAGTGGGAGAAAGGGAATTTTCTCAGCACACCTTAAGAGTCTTCCACACTGACCTGTTACCCTCTTCATCTCTGTATGTCAATTTTGGTGGGTCACATGGCAGGGAGGGTGTCTCCTCCCACAGCCACCCTGTTCAGTGATACATTCTATTCTCTTCCACCTTGCATCAATGCCAAGTTGCCTTTTTTATATCTTACCTTCAATCTTTCCATGATAATGTGGCCATATTTAAGAGATGTGAATCATCCTATTTCCCTTCTACACACCTTGAAGATCATTCAATTCTTGTCAGTTTCAGATATCTTTTTTATCTCCACCTCCTTTTACCGGTGACCACATAGCTCACCTCAGTTTTCTGTTTTCCAATCTGAAATCAAAACCTTCAGGCTATCAAGACTTTATTGAATATACTTTCTCTGTTTGGTATTTTGGTCTTGTTTCTCTTCTAAAAAAATTTTTTTGAGAGACAGAATAAGCAGGAGAGAGGGGAGAAGAGAGGAAGAGAGAAAATCCCAAGCAGGCTCCATGTCCAGTGCAAATACAAGCTCCATCTCACAACCCTGAGATCATGACCTGAGCCAAAATCAAGAGATTGACACTTAACTGACTGAGCCACCCAAGTGCCCCATGGATATCCTAGTCTTGTTGCAAATCTGGGGGTCTTGTTTCTCTCAGTAGGTGTACTACCCAGGCTTAGGTTTTAGTAGTGTAGGGGGATGAGGAAGACATATAGAAGCTGCAAGTTTTAATGGGTGTTTGTATGCAAAAAACTACAAGCTAAAACTTATGAGTATACCCAGAATGGGGCTTCACTTAACCAGAGGTACGTGTGCCTTATGTAAAAAGCTCTTCTCAGCATGTATCTTCACCCACAAGACACTTTTATTTTACTGCTAGCACTCTTAGCATCCTAACTCCTTTCCTTCTCCTACAGCCTTCTGGAGAAATAGACCTTACTTCCTGGTGGAGTATGGGTGGAATTATTTTTTTTATAAACAGCCATAACAAACTTCCGCTTCCAGGCAGAGAAATTTTGTGATCATTCTCAGTTCACTTACCTCCTTAGGTAAACAGTCTCTCATTTGGATTTTGTCCCTGTAGGAAAGTGTGATAGGAAATAGGCCAGAGTGGCTCTATTAATATCAAACAAAAAAGATTTCAGAGGAAAAAATATTATCAAAGCTAATAAGTCATTTAATAGTAATAAGGCTTTCGATTAATCAAGAGAACAAAACAGCCTAAACATTTTGCTACTAATAGAAGGTCTTAAATTACATGCAATAAAAACTGATAGAACTGCAAGAAGAAACAGACAAGTCCACAATCACATTCAGAGATTTCAATACCCCCCACTCAATAAGTGAGAAAACAAGTAGATAAAAAATCAGTAAAGATATAGAAAATTTGAACCACATTGACAATTAAAGTAACCTAATGAAATTTACAGAATAAATAACTCCAGAATTCACATTCAAGTGCACATGGGACATTTACCAACAAAGATATAATATTCTGGTCAGAAAGCAAGTCCCAATAAATTTAGAAGAATTCATATAATGTGAAGTTTATTCTCTGGCCACAATGGAATTAAATTTGAAATCAATAAGAGAAGTATGTCTAGAGAATCCCCAAATATTTGGAAAGTAAATAATACACCTGTAAGTAACTCATGGGACAAAGAAGAAATCAAAGGGAACTTAGAATATAGTTTAGATAGAATTAACATGAAAACACAAAATAACAGAATTTATGTGATGCTGCCAAAATGGTACTTACATGGAAATTTATATTACTAAATGCCTGTATTAGAAATGAAAAATTGCCTCAAATCAATGACCTCAGCTTCTTTCTTAAGAATCTACAAAAAGGAAAGCACATTAACTCCAAAGAAAGTAAACAAAAGAAAATAATAAAGACTAAAACAATACCAATGTAGTAGAGAAAAGAAAAACAATAAAGAAAACCAATGAAACCAAAAGGGGATTTTTTGAGAAGGATGATAAAATTGATAAACCCTTAGCCAGACAAATGAGAACAAAGGGAAAGACACAAATAACCAATAACAGGTATGAGAAAGGTGACACATCACAGTAGATTTTACACATATTAAGATGATAAGAAAATAGTATGAACAATGTGAATAAATGTGACAACTTGCATAAAATGGATAAATTTTCTGAAAGACCCAAACTACCAAAGCTCACTTAAGAAAGAATATATTTCAACTACACCTAACTTTATGCTAATGAGGTGACTCTAGATGGGCTCCAAGATAGCTTCAGGAAAGAGGCTGGTTGCCTGAGGAAGGAGCTATGTGGTGAGAGGATTGAAACCTTTAGCCCCACCATTACATTTGGGAAGGAGTGACTGGCTGAAGATTGAGTAAATCATGGTGGACCAATGATTTAAGTAATCATGTCTATGTAAAGGAGCTCCCACAGAAACCCCTAAACTAAGCTATTTGAAGAACTTCCAGGTTGGCCAACATGTCAAGGTTCTGGAAGGGTGACACGTTTTGGGAGGACATGGAGGTTCCGTGTCCCTTCCCCCATACTTTGTCCTAATGCATCTCTTCCTCTTAGTTCTTTCTGAGCTGTATCCTTTATAATAAGCCATTAGGAGGAAGTAAAAGAAGAAAGTGGATGGAAGAAGATTTAGAAAGAGAAGAAGAAAAAAAGAGAGAGGAAATACATAACCCAAATAACTCTTTAGGGTGCCTGGGTGGCTCAGTTGGTTGAGCGACTGCTTTAGCGTAGGTCATGATCCTGGAGTTCCAGGACTGAGTCCCATATCATGCTCCCTGCTCAGCATGGGGTCTGCTTCTCTCTCTGACCTTCCCCCCTCATGCTCGCTCTCCTTCATTCTCTCTCTCTCAAACAAATAAAATCTTTTAAAAAAATCTTCAAATAGCCCCTTATACATTAATAAAGTTGAACTTGTAGTTAAAAGATATCCCAGAGAGAAAAATCTGAGACCCATCTGGCTTCACTTGTGAATTTAACCAGATATTTAAAGAAGAATTTACACCAATGCTTCACAAATTTTTCTAAAAAATAGAAAAGGGAACAGTTCTAAACTCATTCTCTCAGGCCAATATGAAAATCAAAGCCAAAGACATCACATGAAAAGAAAACTACAGACCAATAGCCCTTATGAATATAGGCACAGAAATCTTCAAAAAAATACTAGCAAAACAAGTCCAACAACCTGTAAAAAGGATTATACCACATGAACAAGCGCAGTTTTTTCCCAAAAATGCAACACTGACTTAACATCCAAAACTCAATCAATGTAATACCTCACATTAATTGATTAAAGGGAAAAAAACACATGATCATATCAATAGACACAAAAAGAGTATTCACCAAAGTCCAACATCCTTTCCTGAATTTCAAACAAAAACAAAAAATCTCTACAAACTAGGAATAGAAGGAAAGTTCCTCAACCCAATAAAAGCAATATACAAAAACACAATAGTTAACATACTTAATGAGTAAGGACTGACTAGTTTTTGCTTAAGATCAGAAACAAAGTAAGAAGGCCTATTTTTACCACTTCTATTCAAAAGGCAATTAGGCAAGAAAAAAAATAGAAGGCACCCAGATTGGAAAGGGGAAAGTAAAATTGCCTTTATTCACAGATGACATGCTACTAAAACTAATAAATGAGTTTAGCAATGTTGCAGATTACAAGTTCAATATACAAAAGCCAATCAATTTTATTTCCATATAGTATCAATGATCAATTGGACATTCAAATAAAAAATTTACAATAGCATCTAAAAATAAGATAAACTGAGAGAAAAATTTAAATAGATGAAGGAACTATGTACTGAAAACTATAAAATTCAGTTATTGTTAAGATGCCAATCTTCTGGGTGCCTGGGTGGCTCAGTGGGTTAAACCCTCTGCCTTCGGCTCAGGTCATGATCTCCGGGTCCTAGGATCGAGGCCCACATCGGGCTCTCTGCTCAGCAGGGAGCTTGCTTCCTCCTCTCTCTATGTCTGCCTCTCTCTGCCTGCTTGTGATCTCTCTCTCTGTCAAATAAATAAATAAAATCTTATAAAAAATTATTCCTTCCTCTAAATCCTGCCTTAGTTTCCAACTACTTAAAACCCATGAATACTCCAGGCTATGAAACCAGAATTATTTCTTACTAATACTTCATACTTGATGTACACTTTACAGTTTCCTAAGCTCTTCCTTATAATGATTGATGTCTAATTCTGATAAAGGACATGACTTAGAATCCCATTTACCCTCTTCACACCCACTAGGATGGATATAATAAAAAAAAAGACTAGCAATAACAAATGTTGATGTGGATGTGGAAAATTGCAATCTTTCATACACTGGGGGTGGGAACATAAAAAGTTGTACCTCTTTGAAAATGTTTGGAAGTTCCTCAAAAAGTTAAACATCGAGTTACCACATGATCCAGTAAGTTCATTCATAGTTATATAATCTAAGAGAATGGAAACATCTTAAAATTGATGTGATCATGGTCTCAGAACTGAGAATATATTATCAGTACTGAATTTTACACTTCAAAAGGGTGGATTCCTGCCTTCAGCTTTGTGAACTATTCTGAAGCTCAAAATGTTAAAAAAAAAAAAAACTTGGGTTGAATCCTCCTTTCTACCTTGGCTATTTCTTCTTGGTCCTTTAGCCTATCTTGTCCTTGCTCAGCACTATATCAGGCACTTGGCATATATGACTCCACACCTTCACCCATAAGAAAGGGTTTTATTTTTATTACCTCACTTTTGAAGAAAAGAAACTGAGGCTCAAAGAACTTAAAAGACTGGTCCAAGGTTACACAGTAATAAGAAGACCATAGATTTGAGTCTAGGTCTGAGTCTGGGATCATTGTCATTATAATTGCAATATGTCCTCATGTCTCCACTTCCCCCCATACATATATTGATCCTGCCCACTGGAATGTCTTTCCTTCTCTCACATGTACCCGGAGCATACGCACCCCTTCCCTAAGAACTGCTTCTGTTTCCCATATTCCAGTGGCATGTGGAGGCCTAAGATCATTAGATGTTCTGATTTTTCTAAAAAATCAGCCCAATTCATTCTGACATTCCAAGTCCTATCTTGATACAGGAAGACTGTAGTTTTTCCAAAGCTGTCAAGCAGATTCTAAGATGTGATTTGGGCAACATCTCACTGGTGGAAGGGTGATGGCTTTCCTGAACCCCACTTGTAGAAGTTATCCCTCACTGCTTTGAATCTCCTTCCCTGACTCCCCAAATGACAGAGCATGTTTCCATGTGCTCACCCTTCTCCCCAACCAGGATGGAGCCTGTGCCTTGCTTGACTGTGTACCCTTTACTGCGGTGGACACAGTACATCTTTATCACAAGTGTGATTGCACACTGAAATTTAGATCAAATAAAAGAGAAATCAGATCTTTCTCAGCTTGGAAGAAAAAAAATTCTCAGCACTTTACAAAAGGTCAATTTCTCCTTGGGAAGCTTCCCTTTTATCCTTTGAAGACATTCAAACATTGCCTAAACTTAATTGTCCTGAGAAATGTTGCAACAATAGTGCAAAAAGGAGACAAGAGTATTGGAACAAGGGAAGGAAATGAGAAACCTCACTCAAGGGATGACTGCTTTAGAATGGCAGCAGAGAGTTGCTACATCCAGCTAAAGAATCTGAGTATCTAGGGAGCTGATGTGGCATCTTGCCGCTGACATATGAAGGCCAGCATGAGAGGCAGACACAGGCCAGTGGGAAAGTAGTGTGAGGACAGCAGGGTGAGAGGAAACTACTCAGCTTCAGAACTGGGTGGGGTCAAGCAGAGCAAGGGAGGAGAGACAGACTATTCTTCAGGCAGAACAGCAGAATTCAGCACTGTCACTGAGGCACCTGTCTATTCACCCACTGCTCTCTTGACTGTGCTTACTTGTGCTCATTAAGCTGATAGTATCCCTCTTTTACTGATGCTCAGATAGGTGAAAAAAACCTGTTCATGACTGACCCAAAGTTCTGTCTGACCACAAAGCCCAGACCTGTTCGTTCCCCTCCACTTCATCAGTTTGCCAGCATGTATTGGAGAGACAATTCAGCCATCATATAGAGGGTTGCTGTACATAACCTCCAGGGTAACCCAAACCAGAGTTTCTAAGTCCTTAGAAAGACTGGGAAGATCAGCTGATGGAGATACTCAAATGCCAAGGATCAAGAGAGCTAGAAATTGAAATGACGAACATCAAGGAGTTACAGCAGCTCTTGAAAAGAACACTGACCCAGGTAATGTCTTCATTCCAAGTCCCATCTCAAGAAATATTCACGCACTTATTCAGCGCCAGGCACAGCTCTAGACATAAAGAACACAACAGTGAACGCGGGAGATTATCAATCTTTTTTTTTAACAAGTCATACTTTTTGAGTCTTACTTTAGTGGGTAGGCTCTCTGAAAGCGTATTGTACAAGTGCTCTGGGGTGTTTCTTTGAGACTTGCCATTTAGTGAATTCCACTTTCCAGAATCCACCTGGGGTTCATAGACCCTGCCTGCCTTCTAAGGCTGATACAGTGGCAGACCACTGAAAACATACAAGGTACCTGGTGCCTTGCTAATGGTACGAGTATTTTGTTGAATTCAATGAAAAAAGTAATAGCACAAATAGTAATATCACTTTGTATTCATGTTTTTCAACTCAAAAAATGTTAAGATGGTTTGGGCTTCAGACCATACCAAGATTTACAGAAGGAAACTAATTCAATTTTTTTTTATTGAAGTACGGTTAACACAAAAATGTTACATTAGTTTCAGGTGTCCAACATAAGGATTTGACAAGTCTATACATTATGCTGTGCTCACTACAAGTGTAGCTGTCATCTATCATCACACAATGAAAGTAGAACAAAGTTTGAGTGAGGTTCTGACATATAAGCAGATAGCATTTTGGTTTTTGTTTCATAAAAAGAATAATTAGAGCAGTATTTCACTACACAATTTCAACTATACTGACGAAGATAGCTATCACTGATTTCTGAAGTGCCACCTTTCTGAGCATGTCTCTATCAGACACTAACTTTCCTTATTATGAAAATCTCTTTTAAAATGGAGAAAGTAGAAAATATTCCTTTATTTTCTCTATTATTATTATATAATACTGTTTTCTTCAAAGAATAGCACTGATTTTCTTTAAAAAAAAGATATTAGAAAAGAACCTCAGCTAAAATTCCAAACTGCAAAAATGTAACTCCAAAGAAAATATTCATCATCACCAAATTCAATATTAAGTCCGGAAAATAAGAAAATTTCATTGCTTATTTTTGCAGTCAAAATTCCTAATACTGTCAGTCTAAACTTGACTACATTGCAGAGCAGTAATCTGGTTAAAAAAAATCACCTCACCTCCACCTCTTCTTGAAGTAGGTGGGAAAGCCACTAAAATCCTGTAAATATAATAATGTAAATGCTTAGGAAGAGAAATGGAGAAGTATGTCTTTGAACAGCAAGGCTAACTCATCAGACATGAGATTTCTGTTTCCATAGGCCAGATACACTGAGATTCCCAGCTGGATGGGACCTTGGACATCAGCTAGCTGGCTTAACACCCTCATCCCTCAAAAGGATAGGCCATCAATACACAGCAATAAAATTGGCCCTTCCGGTTGAACAAACTCCACTTTAATAAGGACCCATACATGAACTCAAAACATCTGGGCACAAGCTAGGTAATTTCCTGACAGCTGAATGACTTATTTATGGGCCCAAATCAAGATCTTGTTCCTCATCCCAGTGATCAGGTCGCTCTTGGCAGGTCCTGAAAGGTGAGACACCTACATGAGTCATATGTAATATCAAGGCCCACAAACAGGTCTCTGTAGGCATCAGTGGCTGGGTAATACACAGATGTTAGAGGTGTAATGGCCAGATTCTGAGCGCTGGCAATCCAATTTCCCAGTGTACTTTGATGCCTGCACCTTCTTGACCCATAACTCCCACAATGTGGCAGAGGCATGGATTAAACAGTGAATTCTAGGTGCAAATATAGATCAAGGAAGTTAAGCTAAGAGATGTTGCTTTAATACAATTCTTTTAATGATGCTTCTCCATAGTAACAAATGCAAGTGAAGAAACTGACAGAAATTTGACATTTTCTTGTTTGACTTTAACATTGACTCATCGCAATAATGATAAGGTTAATACATCCAGAAAGATGAAATGCCAGAGATATATATTTGGGGGGGGATTTATGGAACAGATTTTATTTCTTTCTAAAATGTACATAATTTTATTGTTCTCAGGAATCCATACACTAAAAAGCAAAAAACATTTTTTTCTATGAAGGGCAGCAGTTCTACAATAATTTATTTTATTTTTTCAGTGTTCCAAGATTCATTGTTTATGCCCCACACCCAGTGCTCCATGCAATACATGCCCTCAATACCCATCACCAGGCTCACCCATCCTCCTATCCCCTCCCTTCCAAAACCCCCAGTTTGTTTCTCAGAGTCCACAGTCTCTCATGCTTCGTCTCCCTCTCTGATTTACCCCAGTTTGCATTTCCTTTCCTTCTCCTACTGTCTGCGCTGCTTCTCTGTTTTTTCAATGGTTCACCTTGACTTGATTTTTATCTTCTTCCAAAGATGAGAAACTTTAACTGTTAATGTTTTTCCCATGGCATATTAAGTTTTTAAATTAGTACTTAAAATTAAAATTACCAAAAAAAATTAAATTAAATTAAATTAAAATTACTGGGGCAACTGGGTGGTTCAGTCAGTTAAGTGCCTGCCTTCAGGTCAGGCCATGATACCAGGATCCTGGGATCGAATACCGTATCGGGATCCCTGCTCAGTAGGAAGCCTGTTTCTCCCTCTGCCTGCTGCTCTCCCTGCTTGTGCTCCCTCTCTCTATCTCTCTCTCTGACTGATAAATAAATGAAATCTTTAAAAATAATTAGAATTACCTGTGCTTAATAAACTTCAGTTTTATCTCATGTATCATAGAATTGCTCTATTTTAAAAGTTGAGCTATATTATTTAACAGTAACTATGATTTCTTAACATTATATAATAGATAATTATAAAAATCGTGGAAGAGAACATAGGCAGTAACCTCTTTGACATCGGCCACAGCAACTTCTTTCAAGACACGTCTCCAAAGGCAAAGGAGACAAAAGCTAAAATGAACTTTTGGGACTTCATCAAAATAAAAAGCTTCTGTACAGCAAAGGAAATAGTTAACAAAACAAAGAGGCAACCCATGGAATGGGAGAGGATATTTGCAAATGACACTACAGACAAAGGACTGATATCCAAGATCTATAAAGAACTTACTCAAACTCAACATCCAAAAAGAAGATGAACACATCAAAAAATAGGCAAGAGACATGAAGAGGCACTTCTCCATAGAAGATACACAAATGGCTAACAGACACATGAAAAAATGTTCATCATCACTAGCTATCAGGGAAATTCAAATCAAAACCACATTGAGATATCACCTTACACCAGTTAGAACAACAAAGATGAACAAGACCGGAAACAACAAGTGTTGGAGAGGCTGTGGAGAAAGGGGAACCCTCTTACTTACACTGTTGGTGGGAATGCAAGTTGGTGCAGCCACTTTGGAAAACAGTGTGGAGATTGCTCAAAAAATTAAAAATAGAGCTACCCTATGATCCTACAATTGCACTACTGGGTATTTACCCCCAAGATACAGATGTAGTGAAAAGAAGGGCCATATGTACCTCAATGTTCATTGCAGCAATGTCCACAATCGCCAAACTGTGGAAAGAGCCAAGATGCCCATCAACAGATGAATGGATAAAGAAGATGTGGTACATATATACAATGGAATACTACGCCTCCATCAGAAAGGATGAATATCCAACTTTTGTAGCAACATGGGCTGGATTGGAAGAGATTATACTGAGTGAAATAAGCCAAGCAGAGAAAGTCAAGCATTACATGGTTTCACTTACTTGTGGTGCATAAGGGGTAATATAGAGGACAGTAGGAGAAGGAAAGGAAATGCGAAGTAGGGTAATTTGGAGAAAGAAAACATGAGAGACTTTGGACTCAGAAACAAACTGAGGGTCTTGGAGGGAAGGGGGTGAGGGAATGGAAGAGCCCGGTGGTGGGTACTGAGGGCACGTATTGCATGGAGCACTGGGTGTGGGGCATAAACAATGAATCTTGGAACATTGAAAAAATTAAAATTAAAATTAAATTAAATGTGATAATAAAAAATAATAATAAATTATTCAATATTCAATAAAAATGTTACCTTTATTACTATATTAGGTGAGCAATGTACTTTTACAGTTTCCTAAACATCATGTTATGGACATAGCTGAAATATTCTTCAGTTCTTTATTTTTACTTGCTATTGCTGAATGCAGTTTTGGTAGTAGTTATTTTGAGTAAAGTGATGGCTTCAAGTTAGGCAGACTCTGGTCTCTGTATACAGAGAAATATTCCAGAGGAAACTAGGAAGGCTCATTGGTCTCTGAGTCAAAAATGCGGGATTAGAGTCCTACCCCTAAAAATGCCACCATTCTTAATAGCAATAATGTCCATTTTTACTTTAACACAGTGTTAGATCCAACACTAGAGTCAGAGAAAGTGCTTTCTCAATGTCAGAATACGTGAGAAAACACCAGGAAGAGGAAAGTAATCAAGAATTGAGGATTCAGGAGGTGAATTACACTTGTACATCAAAGCTGAATTTTGCAGGGGGAAAGATACCTATGAATTTTTTCTTTAGGCAAACATTACAATTGTTTTTTTTAAAAAATGGGGTAATTTATGTAAGCCAGAGATATTTTTTTAAAAAATTGACACCACACCAGTCTCTTAAGTTGCTAGGTTCTTAAAAACTATAGGGTGTGGTTGCAAGTAAAGTAAATAATGAGCAGTAACATAAAATAGTGAAAGAACTACAACTTAACTATCTTTACTTCATTGCCTATGGTTCATTGAAAGAAAAAAACCCATAATTCAATTCTCTCTAGATGTGGAAACCAAGGTCCAGAGAAGAAAAAGGACTTGCCCAAGTCTGTAGCAGAGGTAAGACTGGCATCCAGACCATCCCGGGCATAAGTCAGTGCTTGTAAACCCTGCTGCACCTATAAGTTGGCAAGGAATGCCTCCTCTTTTTAAGGGTGCATGAATTCTGTAGCATGGCTCATCAAGATTTAGAGAGCCATCAATGTCTGCAATAAAAAGTTCAGCCAGATTTCCTTTTGTAAATTTATTTTTTGCTAGATTTCCTTTCTAATGAAAGTATTAAAAACACCATTTGGGAGAACACTGTTTATTTGCAATATCTCTTCCTATTAAACTTGATTTAGTGTTTAAGCAGAGAAATCTAATCTCATATAAATCCTAACAGTAAATAACTTCAGGTTTCAAATCAGATAAGCATGAATTCAACTTCCAGATTTGTGTTCCTTTCTCTAATTGACAATGCAGGCTTTTGCTGACATTCACACGGGGGATGGTGTGTCTCACCTGTAATCAGATGAACTCTGAATTAAATACTACTCAGTTCCCTTCTGCTTTGAAGTTTACTTTAAATTATCAGAATGCACATCTTTCTTAAATTCTTGCAGACATTCATTTTTGTTTGTTAAAGTGTTTTTTTTCTTTAATTTCTATGTGGAGGTAGAAGAAACCTACAGAGTTTTGAAGGTTTAATTATAAACAAGCTTTATATATTGAAATTCAAAACACTTAAAGGTAGTATTAGATATTTGGATGCCGTGTGGCATATACTCAGAACTTGTCTGATTTCCCATGGGCTAATACAGATAGCAGAATTTCAATCATTTGCTCATTCTGACTTCTGGTTTTCCACATCAACAAACATTTTCTGATTGCCCCTTCTGAGCAGGCCACTGTGGTAGATACAAAGATGAGATGTGAAGTGGGGGTGGGGGGAGGAAAGGGGTGGACAGGTATAGGGATGAATGAACTCTGTCTCTATCCTCCCATCACTTGTGGCCTAGGAAGAGTATTAAGACAGGTATGTATGCATCACTCAGGAGGGTCAGTGGGGGGAAGAAATGTTCCAGGGCAGAGTTTCAGGAGGGCCTCCAAGAGGAGAGGGGATGGGAACTTGGCCTTGAATAATGGGAGAATTTCAACAGGAATCCCTGGGGGGCTAGGAGCAAGAGAGTATTCCAGGTGGAAAGAGAAGCAACAACCATGGCACAGAGGTGGGAAAGGGCAGATGAGACTGGGGTTGGAATGGAAACAAGCCCCTAAGCTTTGATTGACTGTGTTTGGTAGGGCTCATGTGTGCAGCAAAACCATATGGCTGGCTAATTACAGCCACTCATTTGAATGCTCTTGTGGTATTAAGATAAGCTACAGGTGGCTCACAGTCCAAGGCTGATTTTTGTAACAGTAATCCATCTAATGGCACTATTGTCTGGCTAGGCCCCACTGGAAGTCTCTATCAAAGCTAATAATGAGAACTGGGAGCTCCAAAGACCTCGTACAGATGTATAGCTTTCCTCTGCGTCTGACAAGCTACCATAATTCTGGTGTTTGTTTGGAACTCTGCAAAATTAAGACAGAGCAGGAAAGCAGAGGCCAAAGCAGGCTGTTTCTTTTTGATGGGCCCCATAACAGCTCAGAGGGACTCCACAAGCAGCAAGCCTCTAAAATAACATTGGCTGATTTCAGAATGTGCAAAGATAGAATCTGGAAGTCTGAGGCTGGGAGCTGTAATTCTCTACAGCTGGTCTCTAAACAAAAACCTACAGATGCTAACTGGAGCAAACTATTTAGGAAAATCAAGAACTGTTTGGTCAAATTTGTACAAAAGGCAAAATTTTTAAAAATCTTTCCAGAAACTTCCATTCTCTATTTCCCAGTGGGACACAGCTCAAAGCTGCCATTTGATACATGTGGAGCACAGCTACAAAGCTCAAAGCAAGAAGGAACAGACCAAAGAAACATTCATCCCACCTATACGGCCAAATGCTTTGTGTGGCTGCTTTAATGCCCATGCTCTATATCACTAAGATAATCAGAGTCTATGATGATCATACATTGTGCATTTGACAGTGGTGGCCAAGACTGGTCATCACTTTCAGGTACTAGTACTTGCAATCAAAATAAGGGGTACTTTATGACAGACTTAGGAGCAGAAATCTCATTCACAAAAGGTAATTGCTCTTTACTAACACAAGCACTGTCTCATGTTCATTGATTCACTGATTTTAATTCAAAAAATATATGTTCTACCCCAGCAACCTGAAGAATGGGCTATATATTAACTCAGATTTATTGAAGTACAACTTATATACAATTCACCCTTTTTAGTGTACAGTTCTATGAGATTTGACAAACACATAGAGTTGTGTAACTACCACTACAATCAACATATAAAACATTTCCTATATGCCTAAAAATTCCCTTGTGCCCCTGCATAGTCAATCTCTTCTGACATCTCCATTTCTTGACAACCATTGATATGTTTTCTATTCCTTTAGTTTTGCTTCTTGCAGAATGCTATGTAAATGGAATCATATAGTACATCCATTTGAGTCTGGCTTCTTTCACTTAGCATAATGTATTTAAGATTCATCAATGTGGTTGTGTACATCAGTAGTTTATTCCTTTTTATTGCTATATAGTACTTGATTGTACAGATGTACCACAAAATATTTATCCTTTCATCTGTTGAAGACCATTTGAGTTGTTTCCAGTTTTGAAGGTTATGAATAAAATTTTTACAAATATTCATACCCAAGGGCTTTATGTAAACATAAGATATCTCAAGAGCAACATATCTAAAACTAAATTATTGATATTTTTCTCCAACCTGCCCAGTGATGACTTTCCCCTTCTCATTGCAAGGCAATTCTATCCTTCCAGCTGTTCATACCAGAAACAACTGCGTCAAATTTGTCACTTCTCTCATGTTACAATGATCTATCAGCAAACCGTGATGGCTCTACCTTAAGAATATATCCAGAATCCAACTACTTTTTACCACCTCCACTGCTACCACCTGGTCCAATCCACTGTCATCTCTTACCTGGATTACTGCATTATGAGCCTTCTAAATGGCCTCCCTGCTTTGGCCTTTGACCCCTGTAGTATAGCCTCAACATAGCAGTCAAAAAAAAAAATCTTTCTAACATGTTAAGTCAGACTGTATCACTCCTTTGCTCCCCATTTCACTCACAGGAAAATTCTAAATCCTTCAAATGCCCTGTAAGGCCCTATACTATTGGGTCCCTTTTCCTTTACCTGTCTGATCTTCTGCCATTGACCTTGCTCGCTCTGTCCTAGCCACATTGGTCTCCTTGCTCTTCCTCAAATATGTGTCTCTCACTCCTGGCGCAGTCTTGGCACTAATGGTTCCTTCTTCCTAGAATGCTCTTGCCCTAGAGTTTCATAAAATTTACTCCCTCACCTCCTCTTCCAAGTCTTTGCTTAAGTGCCATTTTCTCAATAAGTCCTTCCAATATACTATTGTTAAATTCATGTATAAATCATGTCTAGTTCTGTCTTCCCCTGTTAGAATGTAAGTGTTATAAGGGAAAGACCTTTGTTTTATCACTGAGCTATTTCAGTCACCTAACACACTGCGTGGCACAAAGCAGGCACTCAACAAATACTTGCTGAGTGACGGACTGAAAGAACGTACACAAGAACAATCTTCTGTGTGCAGTTCCCTAATACCCAGTGCCAAGCTGCTCTTTTTTTTTAATTTTTTTTAAGACTTTATTTATTTGACAGAGAGAAACACAGCCAGAGAGGGAACACAAGCAGGGGGAGTGAGAGAGGGAGAAGCAGGCCTCCCGCCGAGCAGGGAGCCCGATGTGGGACTCCATCCCGGGTCTCCGGGATCATGACCTGAGCTGAAGGCAGTCGCTTAACCGACTGAGCCACCCAGGCGCCCCCCAAGCTGCTCTTTTTAAAGGTCTTCATGAGCTGCAGCAGCCTGAGTGTCGTGTGCGATTAGGAGAGTAGTAATTGCCAAAGAGGAAAACTGCCTAGTATGCACAGTGCCTCCGACGGGACAAGGGGAAACACCACTCTGAGCCCAGAACTCAAAAATAACCAAATAACCACTTGGGTTGGGCTAATCTAGCTGATATGTTACTTGAGATGGCAAAAATATGAGGAACTTTTCATCACACTGAATGAACTCTCCTGAACATCTGCCAGTAAATATAAAGGTGTTCCTTTCAAGACAAAATGACTCATGTGGTGGGTACCAGTTTCTGATAAATACTGAGATGGTCTTAAAATTGCTGCCCCTACAGCACAGGCTCAGGGACACATAATTAATCAGTATTGGTTGAGTGAACAAATGAAACTGTAGGATCATGGAATGTAGTATACGAAGTGGAAATAGCACTGGATTTGAGGACACAGAGCCTGAATTTGAGTCCAAATACTACTACTTATAAGCTTTGAAATACCAAAACTTCGAGACTCAGTTTCCTCATCTATAAAATAGCATAATGATTCTTGCCCTGACTACTATATAGAGTTATCAGGAAGAGGAATAAATGACAAAATGGATAGGAGAGGTATTTGTAAATTCAGAAGCGTGGGACACATGTATATTACTATGCATTTTAAGAGCTCAAGAGTCATCTAAAGCAACCTTCTTGTTAAACAGAGAGATCCTTAGGCTCATGGAGGGACACAGTGACGCAATGGTATTGCAAGGTCTACAAACCAGGCCTCTTGACTCACAAGCTAGTTCTCCTTCCATTATACCATAACTGTTTTATATTTCTCTGGAAATCAGGAAGGATGCTGAGAGTCTGAGGAGACTAAGGCAGCTAGAGTTACCTGGAACAAAGAGAGAATCAAAAGGAAACACCTGAACAGAGAGAAAATTAGGGAGATTCACAAAGAATCCCTCTCAAGTGTTCAGCAGAGTACTGATTAGCACATGCATATGAGAAAACTAGCCAAGGCTAGAGAAATAACTTCCTCTCAGATTCTTGGAGTTCTAATAGAGCTGGGAATAGAGACAGTTCCCACCAGCCACACTGGAAACTTCATGACTCACAAGGCATAGGGCAGAGTATTTGAAACAGTCTTGCCTCGATGGTAGGAAGCAACTATAGAACAAGCGTTGCTCTGCTTTTCCTCCTAAAGTTTTAAAGAAAGATAAGAAGAAATCAAACTATTCCAAGTAACCTAGTCACATACCAGAGAAAAAAAGCTCAAGAAGAATGCAAAAATATCAAGTAGGATCAACAAAATGCAGGCAAACCAGCAACATGTATATACACAATGATCAAAAGGGATTTATCATCTCAGGAAAGCAAAGTTGGTTAAACATCTGAAAATCAATTAATGTGATATGTCATATCAATAAAATAAAAACCAAAAATTACATGATAATCCCAATAGATGTAGAAAAACATTGGACAAAATCCAAAACCTTTTAATGATAGAAACACTCAACAAACTTGTAACCAAAGAGAACTTCATCAACCCAATACAGGGAACCTACAAAAAAACAACAGCTGAGAAGAAAAGGCATAGACTGAGAGAAAATATCTGCAAAGATACATCTGATAATGAACTACCACTCAAAATATACAAAAAGCTCTTAAAACTTAGCAGTAAGAAAACAAACAACCCAATTAAAAAATGGGTCAAGGGCCTTAACAGACACCTCACCGAAGAAGATATACACATGGCAAATAAGCATATGGAAATACGCTCTACATCACATGTCAGTACAGAATTGCCAATTAAAACACTAGGTGTGGTGCATAAACAGTGAATCTTGGAACACTGAAATAAAATTAAATTTTTAAAAAAGAATAATGTCTATAAATGTGTGCTTATGATAAACCTCTGATATTATTATAATATTATTATAATATTAAGGAATAATTAAGAAAACGTATGCTAAGAAATCTGCAACCTGGGACACCTGGGTGGCTCAGAGGGTTAAAGCCTCTGCCTTCCGCTCAGGTGATGATCTCAGGGTCCTGGGATCGAGGCCCGCGTCAGGCTCTTTGCTCAGCAGGGAGCCTGCTTCCCCCCCTTTCTCTGCCTGCCTCTCTGCCTACTTGTGATCTCTCTTTGTCAAATAAATAAATAAATAAATAATCTTTTAAAAATCTGCAACCTGATGTTGCATTGATGCCTAAAATAATTTTCTTTCACATTACATCTTCTTAATAAAAATAATTCAAGAGAAAAACTATGGTAATTAAGACCATGTGGTTTTCGTGCAAGGGTAGACAAACAGTCTATTGGAATAGAATGGAGTCCAGAAATAAATGCGCACCCACACAGTATCTTGATTGATGACAGAGTATGGTTGGAAAAAGAGTATGGCTGTAACATTGTCAAGAAGGACCTGCTGTCATGGACTTTGTGGACTGCCCATTTATGGAGTGGGAGATCTCTCCATGGGTTCTCTATTTATCCATCATCTATCTATAATTTATCTACTTTTATCTGCCTATCAAGCTATCTGTGTGTTTTGATATACACATATAGATGTATGTCATATATATATGACATATCTCTGACAAATAAATATATATATATATGTATATATACACTCATATGTATGTTGTTCCCTCATTTGATATTCCCAAGAATGATTATTATATCCATCCATCTTATAGACAAGGGAGGGCTCAGAGGCAAAAACTTTTGGTTACGTCACTTGTCCAAAGTCATAGAGCTCCTAAGTGGTGGCCTGTGGCTTCTTGCTTAGTCTTATATGACTTCCATGTGCTTTCTTGACACAGTTCCCCAACCCCCTCCTATAGCCTTCTCTGACTCCTGAATAGCCATTTCCCCTGCATGGCTCTAGAGAAGCCCAGAGTAAAAAATGAACAGAGTGGATAGCTTCCTCAGAGCCTACTATTTGCCATGGGTCCTACTCCCAAGCTTTCTAGATTCACAGGGAAAAGCTCCTCCATCTACCACATTTCTGAAATGGCCCCTGCAGATTGTTTCTGCCATTAACTAGCTGTGTTACCTTGACTGTTACTCCCTTTTGAGCCTTGGTTTCCTTGTCTGTTGATTAAAAAAAAAACTGAATTAATGATCTAAGTTACTTTCTAGTTCTGAGAATCTATAATTCTAGGTATAAAAGAAGCCTGGTCTTCTTAGTGAAAACCACACTGCTCTGATTTGAATTTCCAAGACTAGAGAGCACACTTGTGCATTAGCTGATCTGTAGAAGGCACAGATATTTGACAGAACTAACCTCTTGAAAAGCTGAAAACCAAAGAAGCCCAATCACACACCATTTGAGCAAAGTTGCAACACAGCAAAGCAAAACATCAAGCCCAATTCAGCTGCCACCCCTCTCCAACCTGACTCATGAATGTCATTTGCCAAGTGGCTTCACATGATCCATTATAGGCAAATCACTTGCTAGTGTGAGGGAATAAAATAAGTATTGACCTAGAAAGTAAACAATCTAAGTTCAGGTCTCAGCCCAGCCACTTTTGGGCTGTTTCATCACCCTGAGCTTCAGCTTCCACATCTATAAAGTGGGATAGTAATTCCTGTTTTGTGTGGCCTTCACTGGATTCTTATGCAGTATTTTAGTGGCTGTCAAAATGTCTTTAAAAAACTGTTATGCAGTCAATGTGAATTTAGTTTAATGAGTTCCTTGAGAACAAGAGCTAAGATATCACCAGGCCCAAGGATTCACAGAATTCAGTATGACTAGCTAAACAGGGAGGTACCAGTCACACATCATATTTCTCCTATAGGTGTTTTGATAAAAGCCAAACAATGGAATCTTCCTAAAGGAATGCAAAAATAAGAGCTAATAACTGAGACCAACATTTAAGAGTAGGATTCAGTATGATTATGATCACAAATGATGCAGTTACCTTGTGTGTCGAGGACCAGAGGAGGGTGCCCATAAGCCCATCCAATCTGGATGGCTCCTGGAAGGTCCAGGTCTTTCTGTTGTTGACCATTCAATGGAAAATAGTGGTAGCATGCTTTGTGGGTAGAAAATACCTATCTCCCATGGAGAGGAGGGTGGCACTATCCAGCCTGGTCATCTTCCTTCTGAGACAGGTTCCCTCATTTCTTGCCCAGAATGGTCTTTGCAGAAGTCCCAGGGGAACTCTTGGGCTCAAACAGCTGGATGATTCTTAAAATGTCTAAATCTAAAGCCCGAGGAACTACAAAGAACAGAATTGGCTAGTTGACAAGATCTTCTTTGTTGTACGACTCATTGCCTTCACCAGGAGACTCACAAGTAAACTGCCACAGAAACGGTCCTTTTTGTGGATATTCCTCTGGTGCAGGCAGCCACAGTCAACTGGAAATGAAGCAGTCTAAGGGGCCTTGAGAGCCTGGACAGCCAGTTGGCCAGGTGAGAGGGGGTGGGGCAAGTGGGCTGGCGGGCACGGGCTCTAGCTTGATACTCAAGGACCTGTTGGGAGCGGAAGAACAGTGACCAGAGGATGCCTATTGTAGAGAAGCCAAGAAAGATGAGAAAGGAAGTATAACTTGGTGACAAGGATGTCACTGATGACTTTGGTAAGAGGAGCAGAGGAGAGGTATTGAAGACAGAAGCCAGATTAGAGCGGAAGGGGGGCGAGTGAGAGGCGAGGAAGTTAGGACACTGTGTATAGACAACTCCTTCCATAAGGGTGGCTATGAGAGTGGGAGAGAGAGAGTTTGTTAGCTTGAGAGGCGGGTAAGATACGATATGGGGAAAGATTTCTAATGCAGGAGGATTTTCGGATGCATTTAATTGCTGGGACAGAAAGAGACAGCCCAGAAGAGGTCATTACCATAGATGACAGGGAGTAAATGATGAAGAGACAGATCCACAAGAAGGAGAAAGAGATGGGATCCACTGTACAAAATGAGAGGCTGGCCTTCACCTAGGGAAGGAGTCTTACTCCCCTATCATAAGAAAGAACAATATAGGTTTAAGTCCTGGACTATCTATCTTGTGACTTTGGGCAAGACATAGCACTTCTTTAAACTTCAGCTTCTCCACCTGTAAAGTGCTAATAAATATATCTAACTTCTATTTTTCTTCCCTCTCAAAGTGCTACCTTCAGTCCTTCTGGATTGAGATCCTATCTCACATATGAAGCGCACCTGAACTCTGTCCTTTGACATCAACTCATGTGATGTGGTGGTTAAAGAACCATCAACAGTATGACATCTCAAAGCTGTAGTTTCCACATTTGTAAAATAGGGATGATATTATCTCTTACCTCCAAGGTCACTGGAGGATTAAAGGAAGTATGACAGATAAAAAGCTTGGCATAGCAGCTGATCTATTTTAAGTACTTAATAAATTGCAGGTATAGCCTATAGGAGAGAGAGTAACCTGAGAGCAAGATTTGCATTTTGCTCATTTCAGTATATCTTACAAGACTTGTCACGGAGCAGGCGCTCAGAAGATATTGCTAAATTGAACTGCATTTCATAGAGCTGAAAGACATCTAGACAGGTAGGGACTGTCTTAGGTTACATAGCGTGAGAAGCACAACTGGGATTAGATGCCAGGTCCACTGTCTCCCAGTCTAGGGAGGGCTCTTTCTAGTACATTATACAGCGGAGGGTGACATGAACACACATTTCTATGAACACAACTGTGTAGGGCAACGAGCCTTTAAGAAGTAAAGACCCACTTAGTAGACGGAATAGAAAAAGACCTTTATTTGCATCTGCCCGCAGAACCTCACAGCCAGTCACTCCCACCTGCTATTATGATCTAACAGCTTTGAAGCTTCCACTGTTAGTTCTGATTCATCTCACAATTCTCTGGCTTCAGGCTAATTTAATTGTTAGAATTAGCCCCTTGAAAAGCTGAGACTCACAATGATCAAGTTAAATTCATATGGCACGATCAATACTTAATTTGATATTGTTGCAAGAGCCTTGTTAATTACAATGTTGGTATAATTACAAAGTGATGATTCACTTTTTATATACCTCAGAGGAAATTAAGGCAAGGAATATTGGGACCTAATGCCAGTTAAAGCCCTGAAAAGGTTAAAAACCCAAGGAAGCACACACCAATATGCTCAACTGACTTTTGACACTGTGTAAAATAAATCCAGTGGAGGGAAGATGGACTTTTCAACAAATGGTGTTGGAGCAAATTGGACATTCATAGGCAAAAAAATGAACATAGACCAAAGCCTCACACCTTATACAAAAATGAACTCTAAATGGATCATGGATTTAAACGTAAAATATAAAACTATAAAGGTTTTAGGGGGGAAAAGGACAAAATCTTTGTGATTCAGGAATAGGCAAAGAGTTCCTAGACTTGAAACCAGAAGGATGATCTGTAAAAGGAAAAGTCCATAAATTGGACCTGGCAAAAATGTAAAACTTTTGCTCTTCAAAAGCCCACGTGAAGAATGAAAAGACTAGCTGCAGACCAGAGGAAAATATTTGCAAAGCACATATCTAACAAAGGACTTGTATGTAGCATATATGACGTGTTCTGAGATTTCAAAAGTAAAAAAGTAACAAGTCAATTAGAAAATGGGCAAGAAACGGGAAGATATATTTCCCCAAAGAGGGCAAGTAGTTTGCAAAAAGCACATGAAAAGATGCTCAACTTCATTAGCCATAAGGAATGCAAATTACAAACACAATGAGATAACTCTACACACTTATCCAAATGGCTAGAATAAAAAGAATGACACCATCAAATACTAGGGATGATGTGTGGAAACCGGATCACCCACAGTTTGCTGGCAGGAATGGAAAATATTACAGTGACTCTGGAAAACCATTTGGTAGTTTCTTATAAAACTAAACATGCCATTTCCATACACTGCAGCAACCGCACTCTTGGACATTTATTCCAGAGACTTTAAAACTTGTGTTCATCCAAAACCCCATATATGAATGTTTACAAAAGCTTTATTTGTAATAGTCCCAAACTGGAAACAACTGAGATGTCCTCCAATGTGTAACTAGATAAACAAACTGAGGTTAGCAGTCATAATGTGGGATTCTACTGGCCAATAACCAGGAATGAACTAATAATACACAGGATGACCTCCATACTGTATAATTCCATTTATGTAACATTCTTGAAATGACAATATTACAGAGATGAAGAGCAGGGGTCAGAGATGGGACCAGCATATGAATACTGGGGCTAGGTGGGTGCAGCAATGGAAGAACCATTCAGTGTCTTGGGCTTGCTAGTGGACAACATGGTATGGAGTTTCGTGAACCACGCAGACGCACATGTGCACAGGCACAAGTAAAACTGGAAAAATCTGAAAAAGTGGGTTGTATCCATGTTAATGTTCTGCTTGTGAAATTATACTATAATTCTGCAAAGCATTACTATGAGGGAAACTAAACAGAGTTTCTGAACAGATCCCCGATATGAGATTCCTGTATTATTTCTCAAAATGGCATGGGAATCTACATTGACTGCATTAAAGCAATAAAGTCTAAGAAGGGGTCAAAAGTTAATAAAAACGGAAGCAAAACTAACAAATCGCCAAAGTGGTACTTAGTGAAAGTCTATTGTGCACACACAAAAAAGATAGTTTGCAAAGCAGGATCACTCAAAACAAAACACAGAATGAGGTTTCCAGGGCAAATTGTTATAAAGCAGTGTATATAGTGAGAAGACTATATAGAAGAAGATCACTGGAGAGCTGGTGAGGCTAGAAAGGGTAGAAGAGATTCAGAAGATTGAGTTGACAAGACTAGGCTATTGATATGGGACTGAAGCAGGAGCTGCAGAGTTTGGCCAATCAGTGGGTGGCAGTCTCGGGAGATGCCAGGTAGTAAAGAGGAAGCAAATGTCAGTGGGGTAAGATGATGATTTCCACTTTTTTACTTGCCTAGAGTAATGTGTTTGGCAATGGGCGTAGACAAAGCGGCCCAGGGGAGAATGTAAAGACAGAAGAGGACCGACCCATTGACGACAGAAAAACTTAGGTAACACAAAATTGGGTAATCTCTTGTCCAGTGCTCATCTTGCTGCTTCCCTGTAACAGTTCTTTGAAATAATAATAATAATAAAAGCAAAAAAACTTTATGAAAAAATGCCAAGATCTCAGTAGAAAATCAACACATTGATTTAATTTCCAGTACGACATCTTTGCTATCACAGCTGCAATACATTTCAACACAAATTCAGGCAGTGAAACTTACTGCGGAGAAATTAAACCAAAAGGATTTGTTGAGGAAGACAGTGTACTTTGATGAAATGAAGTTTGTTCCCAAAACCAACTTTGAACAACTCTTCATCTCATTTTTCAGGATCAATCTTTTAAGATAAAAACCTATTGTGGACAAGCCTTTAGACATAGAATTAGAAAAAACTCCTTAACCAATTCGGCTGGAGAGAATAATCAGACAGCAATTTCCTGGGTCCTAGTGGAAAAATTGTGATGAGCTGAGTAGAAGCACTTTGACCAACTACATACAGAGCATAAATTTATGTCTAAGCTGCTGATGACACTATGTATTTCCCATAATAGGCCCTCTAACTATATGAAATAATGAACTGAGAGGAGGTGAGAGGCTATTGATGCACTTACAAAAACCTTAGCGATGGTGCTGTGATACTGATTAGAGAGCGTTGAGAGGCCATATGACTAAGCCTAGTACCTCAGCACTGAAGTTTAATTCCCTTTTAAGTGACATGAACGCATTTGGAGGGGCCGTGCAAATCAGAAAAGTTTCCCTCTCCCAGGTAGGCTCTGGAGATGGGCCCTTGAGGCTAAGACACTTGATGCAGTTCCTGTTCCAGGAAAGGTACTTAAAGCCTTTTCTAATAAAGAAACCCTTCATCACCAGCCCACTCTCTCCTTCCACTTCTAGAATCTGCCTGTTAGGAAGAGACAGGAGTGACCACTGAGACAGTGGCTTCCTCTCCCCGGAGCCTCTGATGCCTGCTCTGGGAGGTGAGGTAAAAAGAATTCTCGGGGGACCTCAGAAACTAGAAGTGGCCATATGTCACACTGTCAGCTCCCAGTGAAGTTAACCTGGTCCCAGGGAAAGCACTGTTCCTACATTGTGGGACCTACTGCTGGTAAGAGACATGGAGGCTTGGACCAGTGCACTGACAGGCTGGCTATAGGGACCCCAAGAGACCATACAGTCCCATAAGGAACTGGTTCAGATTCAAAAGTCAGTGGCTCAGTTGAGGCCATAACCCAGTTCTTAGGAAAGGCCAGAAGCCTCAGATAGAAGCCATGGGGAAGATAGCATGAGGAGTATCCTTTCCCAAAGATTTTTTTCTTATGTTAGTCTCCATACCATACATCATTAGTTTTCGATGTGGAGTTGCATGATTCATTGTGCATATAACATGCAGTGTTCCATGCAATACATGCCCTCCTTAATATCCATCGCTGGGCTCGCCCATCCCCTCCACCCTCCCTCCCCTCTGAAACCCTCAGTTTGTTTCCCGGAGTCCATAGTCTCTCAAGGTTCACTCACCCACTCTGATTTCCACCCCTCTTCATTCCCAAGCATTAACCCACAGAGCAAGAGCACCTCCCTGAGGGCTTCCTCTGATGGTGAGTTAGTGGTACCCCTGGCCACATTTGTCCTTCTGTTGTTGTCTGTCCTCCTTCCTGCCCTCATCCATTCCTGGTGGCCATGAGGTCTGACAGTGAGTTTAACCTACACAAGTTCTCTCACCTATCCAGGTACTTTCAATTCCATTTCAAAACTGAGAGAAGACAGAAGGAGAAAATAGGAGTGGCTCAGCCCATTACAAAATGTGATTGAAAATTATAACAACTGGAACATACACTGAGCTTCCTCTTTTAACAATAAAGATCAAATTTATTGTTTCAACTCCATGAAGTTTCTCTTACTGAAGTTTGAGCATCAGTCTCTTACCCCGCTTTTTTTAATGATGGTGGTGAAGTACACATAACATAGAAGTTACCATGTTAACCATTTTTCAGTGTCACATTCAGTGGACATTCTCATTGTTGTGCAGCCATCATCCCCGTCCATCTCCAGAACTTTTGTAATTTCCCAAACTGAAACACTGTCCCCATTAGGCAATAATTCATCCCTCCCTCTCCCCAGCCCTGGCAACCACCATCCTACTTTCTGTCTCTGTGAATCTGACTGCTCCAGGCAACTTATCTAAGTGGAATCACACAATCTTTCTCCTTTTGTGACTGGCTTATTTCACTGAGCATAATGTCCCCAATGTTTCTCCATGACGTAGCAGGTGTCAGAATGTCCATGTTTCACACACACACACACACACACACACACACACACGCACACACACACACACACAATCTGGCTTTAAAAACGTGGCCACTGGATCATTTTTAGTTGGGGAAGGCCAGTTGGACCAAGTGTAACTGTAACTAAAAAGTCATTGTGTTTGGAAGTGAATCGGGCTCAGTGAGCGAGGCCTGGAGACAAGGATAAAGAAGAACTGATACATGGTAAGCTCTGAGGCTCCCCTGCCATCGCACTTGCATCCATTTAGGGCACCAGCCTAAACTTGCAGGGCAGGGTCCTTGGCCAGCAGCCTAATGTTTAATCCAATTCAACACACATATATTGAGTGCCGATACACAAAGCACCAGAGCCCATGCACAGGGAACTCTGGTGGCATAGAGCAGGCCAGAACCAACTCTCCCCAACCCCCACAAAACACCTACCCCTCCCCTAGTCATCACTGTTTCAGCAAACTACACCAGAAACCTGAAGTTCTTCCTTCCTTCACTCTCACAGTGCAGTCAGGTCGGTGACAAGCCTTGTTAGCATCATCTTCAAAAATACATATTGTGATAGCCATCCCTCACCATCCCCTCTAGGATAGTGGTCCAGCCGTTCTATGTATCGGAATTTTTCTCTAAATCATGGGAATATTGGTGATTTTAACTTTTCCTTTCCACTTGTTGCTATTTTCTAGGATTTCCTCCACAAATATTTCCTATTTCTCTACATCCTCGCTATTCAAAGTGTGGTCCCCATAGCAGCAGCAGCAGCAGCATCACCTGGGAACTTCCGGCCTGACCCCAGGCCTACTGAATTGGCCTTTTTAGGCAAATTTCCATGTGATTGTCATGAACACTTAGTTTGAGAAACACTGGTCCAGTTTCTTGACACTCCTCTCTCCCTCACTATTCTCATCTACCTCCTGTAACTTCCCTACATGTCCCATGATGCTCCTCTGCCTTGTGCCTTTGTACTGCACTTCAGGAAAATAAACACTGAGGGGAAATATCAGGTTTATGACGGGCAAAAAATATTCTTAATATAATATATCTTAAAATTAATATGAAAAAACCCAACAACCTAAACATACAATTCAAAGAACATAAATTAGAGAATAAAATAAAATGGTCAATAGGATTTTGAAAAAAACCCATAAACCTTACTAAAAAAATCAAAGAAATTTTAAAAGTACAGCAAAAATGATATATACTGCATTAGCTATCTATTGCTGTATAACAGATTACTCCCAAACTGGCCAGTTTACAGAAACGATAATTACTGGTTATCTGGCTCAGGGTCTGGCTCTTCTCTCAAGATGTCTGCAAGGACTACAGTCACCTTAAGGCTTATGAGACTGGAGGACCTGCTTCCAAGATGCTTCACTCACCTGGCTGGCAAGTTGGTGCTGGTGGTTGGCAGGAGGCCTCAGTTCTCTACCATGTGCACCCCCATAGTTCCGCCTGAGTCACCTCATGACACAGTGCTGGCTTCCCCCAGAACAAGTAACCCAAGAGAGCAAGGCAGAGTGGCAATGTTGTTTATGACCTAGTCTCAGAAGTACATACCCTATATATACATTGGAATATCATGCAGCCTTCTAGAAGAAGGAAATCCTGCCATTTGTAACAACATGGATGAACATGGAGGACATTATACCAAGTGAAATAATACAGACACAGAAAAACAAGTACTGCATGATCTCACTTATATGTAGAATTTAAAACAGTTAAAAAAAAAAACAGTTAAATTTAGGGGCGCCTGGGTGGCTTAATTGTTAAGTGTCTGCCTTCAGCTCAGGTCATGATCCCAGGGTCCTGGGATCAAGCCCCACATTGGGCTCCCTACCCAGCAGGAATCCTGCTTCTTCCTCTCTCACTCCCCCTGCTTACGTTCCCTCTCTGTCAATATAAATAAAATCTTTAAAAAAATAAAATAGTTAAATTTATAAAAGACAATACAATGGTGATTGCCAGGAGCTGGGGGTTGGGTTGGGAGAAAAGAGGAGGTGACAGTTAAAGGATACCATTCTGGAGAACTAACACACAGCAGTGTGACTAGAGTTAACAATATAGCATTATATAACAATATAACAGTGTATATTTGGAATTTGCTAAGAGGGTAGATCTTAAGTGACTCACCACACACACACACACACACACACACACACACACACACACATACATACATGCATGTGCACATACCCACATACATGCACACACTATGTAAAGTGGTGGAAGTGTTAATCAGCCTGATTTTAGTGATCAAACAATGATATACACAATATACACATATATCAAAGCATCAAATTGTATCTTCAAGTATATGCAGTTTTTATTTGTTAATTATGTCTCAATAAAGGTACAAAAAAGGAAAAACATCTCAAAATTTTATTTAACTTTTTAAAAAGTACATACCTGTCACTTCTGCAATACCCCATTGGTCTTATGGGACAGCCCTATTTCTTATGAGAGGGGAACCACACAAAGGTGTGAATGAGCATCAGGCAGCAAAGATCATTGGGGCTGTCTTAGATGCCGGTTGGTATTAGCCTCAAATGTGCATAAACTCTAACCCAGCAATTTTCATTCTAGGGATCTGGCCTAAGGAAATAATTATAGATGTGTAAAAAGATTTAAGTGTAAGGATTTCATCATAGTTAATAATAGTGAAAATTTTGCAACAACTTAAATTCCCATAATAAAGAATTAAGTAAATTAGGGACCCCATGCAATACAATATTATGGAGAAGAATTTTAGTGACATGAAAAAATATTCACTGTGTATTGTTAGGTTTTCTTTAAAAATGGAAGTAACAAATCAGCCGCTCACTATTTGAGAACAGTTTTAAAGCATCTGTGTATACACATAGATGATAGAGAGACTGAAAGGATATACTTCAAATGTAAACAGTGCTTACCTCTGATGGTGGTATTACCATGATTTTTAAAAGATTTTATTTATTTGAGAAAGAGAGAGAGAGAGGGAGCATGAGTAGGCGGGGGTGAAGAAAGGAAAGCAGATTCCCTGCTGAGTGGGAGGCCCGATGTGGGACTTGATCCCAGGACCCTGAGCCGAAGGCAGGTGCTTAACTGAATGAGCCATCCAGGCACCCCTACAATGATTTTTATTGTTGTTTTTTGGGGAAGTAGTAATTGTTTCCTACAACAAATACATATCCTCTGATCATAGGCAAAAATGATATGTTTTCATTTTTATAAAAGGCTTAGCTCAGTCATCCCCTCCTCCCAGAAGCTTCCCCTAGTCCCTGACGGTGCTGTTTTCACCATCCACCTTGAGTTAGCCGCCTCCTTTTCACGCACTCAAAGCACCCTGTCCAAACCTCCTTCAGGGGCACTTTCTAAACAGTATTGGTCTGCCTGGCTATGCCTCTGTACTCTCACCACCCGGTCCCCCCAAAGCCCAGGGGACATCATGTCTTGTGTCTCCACATCCTTGTTGCCAATACAGTGCCTGGCAAACCACATGCACGCAGTGTGATTTGCTGCTGAATGAAATTGAACACACTGCTTACCTACAGCCAAGTAAGCTGATGTGTACAGTTTGGGTACCGTTAGGACTCTGCGAGGCTCTCCTGGGAGGAGCAAGGGCACCGCAGATGGAGGGTTGTTATTAATCCTGTTGTTCAGTTTCAAGACAGTAGACCCACCCACAGATTTAACCTGAGCATCAATTTGATAGCCTTCAGCTCTGTCCCAGGTTTCATCAATTAAGTGACGGCAGGCCAGGCACTTGAGCTGAAGCAGAGATCAACTGAACTTGATTAACAATGTCTGAGAACGCGCTACACAAATAGCACGTGATCCAGTATCCAAGTCAACTTCTTTACCAACACTCATGCAGACAGATCAGATGGGGCTCTGAAATATGGCAGCCCAACTCTGCCAAAACTTCTACAAGGCATACAGTCACGAGCAATTTAATCGAGATGACAAGCACTTGGGACATGAACATATGGCAAAGTGTAGTTATAAATGTTCTTTCCTTACTGACAAAAAATTGGGACATTTTAATCAGGTCTTGAATTATGTTTATATTACCAAAATTAAAAGTATATTATTAATGAGCAAGGATGTTTCAAGCTTCTGAGCTTCCTTTCCAGAATGTCACTAAATTAATCAAGGACAAGAGGACCACAGACTTCTCATGCCTAAAACTCGATTCTGACTGGATCCACAAACTGCAGAGCAAGGAAGTTTCTTAACAACTCTTTAGTAGCCAGGCAAATTTTCCTCAGGCAAAGGGGCCAACAAAAAAGGTAAGTGTGAGGAGATTTCCACAGCTCAGCTCAAGCTCCCCATATGGGGTGCGTAGGCCTGTCTTAGAGGACTCAGCTCTCTTATGGCTCTGGTTTGCCTTTATCACCAGAGGAGTGCACGAGGGGCTAGTCCTGTTTCCAAACTCCTCAAGGCCATGAGCCTCCTGGAAAGGTGCTTAGGGGCCACACATGGGTGCAGTGGATGGGAGAGAACATCCCTCAGTCCCCCAGTCCACGTGCACACACTTCAACCATGAAAGTGTGCTCACAAAAATTTCCCATGATGACCCTCCATGTTAAATTTTAGTAGGACAAGATGATTTTTAAAAAGAAAAAGAATGTTAAGAAACCTCTGGACTCACTGAGTTCTAAGATTCTATGAACTCTTGTACACCTTTGTTGGTTCCATATGCAGATAAGAAGTCAGTGAAAATATGGATAGCTACTAAAAATTTGGATGGCAACTCTTTTTGGTTTTTAAAGTTTTGCTTTTTGTTGTTGTTTGTCACAAAGACAAACTGCTCAGGTAAATGACAGCCTGACACTTTCATATTTCTGATTCAGTTGATATTAGTCATATTTTTCCCCATTGGGAAGATCTGTATTTTCATGACAAGCACTTCATATTAATTTTAAAATTGGATTCAGTGACGTCATAATTTCTCATTTTGTTCAGTCCTGAAGCAAATAGTCATTCCCTGTAGAGAAGGGAGATGCATTCCACCAGATAATTATTGTTGTTTGTTATAGAGACAGAAAGAATGATAATATCTTCTTTTTTAGCATATTCCCCTAATTCATTATAAGGGAGATTAATAAAAGATTAAGGAATAATGAGAGGATAGTTATTATATTATGAATCTTTTTTATTTACCGTTTATAGGTATGTTGGTAAGAAAGAATGTTGGACTTTGAATGATAAGAAGGTCTTTCTGGAACTTTTGTATCTTGACTTGGCCTGCGGTGGCAGTGAGGTACACTGCTCAAGTTCCCTTAGATGAAGACCAATGCAGAGCCCAGTGGACTCAGTAGCTGTGTAGAAGAAAACATCTGCAAGGCAAACAGGGAGATGTTAGCCAGAAGACATAGATGGGCAAGGAAAGATCTGAACACTCTCTTGCGAAGAATTTTTTTAAAGATTTTTATTTATTTGACAGAGAGAGACACAGCATGACAGGGAACACAAGCAGGGGGAGTGGGACAGGGAGAAGCAGGCTTCCTGCCGAGCAGGGAGCCCAATGCAGGACTCGATCCCAGGACCCTGGGATCATGACCTGAGCCTAAGGCAGACACTTAACCACTAAGTCACCCAGGTTTTCTATAGGTATAGAAAATGTTGGGCTTCTTTTAGAGTCTGCTTGAGCAGTGACCAGTGGAAATTATAAGAGAAAGGTTTCTGCTCATCATCTGAGTGTTGGGCCTGCTAAAGTGTTATGACTTGGATTTGTCTGTCTCCAGGCCCGTGGTTAATAAATGTTGTTAGCAAACAGCTCAGGAGGTCATTGTGTTGTGGCTGGAAGAGGGATGAAATGAGTGCAGTCTGGAAGGTAGTTCCATTAGAGGCTCATATGTTTAAATTGCAGTTATTTTCTGTGGAATGTAGCCTTTGAGTGGAATCTGTAATTTCACAAAGCAGACCATGCTAACAATGGGAGTGGACTGTTATTTTGTTTGGGTGCTTCTCCCAGAATCAGTTTTAAAATAAGTATCATTAATCAGCAAATAGGAGTAATAAACTAAATAAGGACACCTTGAATTCAACCATGCAGTGCACAGAACAACAGGTCTCATCTGGCTAGCCCTTGCACAAAGCCATACAACGGGCAGTGCTGTCTCCACTCACTTATGAGGACATAAAGACACAGGGTGATTATGAGAATTAGCGAAAAGCATTCCTCAAAACTCACAGTATACTTTCCCTAATGTTATTGCTTTTCCATTAGACATATCTCTTCAGAATGGAAAACATTTAAATGGACCAAATCACCTTTATCTAGCTTCAGTCCCTGGGCACTATCCACCCCTGTATTTCTGAAAATCAAGGAGAAATACATCTCTAAGCAGGAGTTTGTAATTGTCTATTGTTTTATAAAACAAGCTGAGCAACCTGTGCCACCTCTATAAGCCACCTGGCCACATTATCTCTGGGTTCTCCTTCCCTTTTTATCAGCAAAATTGCTAGCAAATTTCCTGCATTAAGAAACAGTATGTCTCAACAAAAGGTAAGAAAATGAACTGGCTGCATTTCAGCTGTTGGCATTAAAATCCAATCTATGTGTTGGTGGGGAGCCCTTGAGGGCAGTGGGACAGCTAGGAGTGGAACAGCAATATTTTACAATGGAATTACTTCGCTGGCTTTCTGGAAAAACAAAGAAAAAGACCAAAACGCCCATTTGGACAATCTCCCAACACCCACTTCCACCAGAAGAACCACCAGGTGAAAGGCTCGCTTGGCCCATAACCCAAAGAACACAGGTTTGTGGCTAAGCCCCAATGTGCACCCAGGATGCAGGCTCCCAGTTCCCCTTAGTTCAAAGCCAATCTTTGAAGTCCACGTAAAGGCATCTCAAATCCTTCCTTTTGTAGTCCCTTCCTCCATACTTGGTCACGCATGTGCGCGTTCATTGAGCCATTCCTCCTCTTCCCAATCCTTGTGCGTGAGCATTCAGCAAATGTCCATCACATGCCTGTCATGTGCTAAGTGCTGTGTTTCCAACTGCCAAAAAGTTTCTATTATAAAATAAAAAGTGACTGTCAAAATAAGCATCTACTTCAGGATATGCTCCACCATCATGGCACAACACACTACTCGAATCTACCTCCTCCCAGTCTCGCACGGTTCAGATTGGCTGTTAAGTAAAAACTCCTCTAACCCTCCCCCCCCCCGTCTCCCACCAAGCAGCCTTCTCTTCTCATATCCGTGGATCAAGAAGCTCACTGCCACCCAACCCAGAAGGTACCAGTGCTGGGCATCTCAGCGGATCAGAAAGTGCTCCCTTGTATCAGGCCAAACTCTACCCTCCCTGCCCCATTTACACAATCCAGGACACATAGCTGTCAGATATTAATGCTGCTATCAATAGGAATGCCTGGTCCCAACAAAGCGTGGCAGATTTCACCTATGTAACTCTACATCCAGGATAGCCGATAACTTGTCAAAGAGGTAAGCAAGGGATAGTTCTGTTTCTGTTTACTTTTGTATATAACTCACATTTAAATTACTTGCTGAAGGAGGAATATAAATGAGACTCAATCAGACCTCATGAGTCATCGTTTCAGTGGGAAACAAAGCAGCCCTGCTTCGAAAGGCAATTTAATTAATTTTGTTATGTGCTGTGGAAATAAGCTTTTAGAGATGATTCAAAACACTTATGTGAGATCATTTAAAAATAAGCAAACAATGCAAATTACTGTCTGGTTTTTTTGTTATGAAAATACTAACATAATAGGAAGATAACTTTAAAATAAAAAATGTTTGTGTGTAATAATAAAGAGGGAAAAAGCAGAGTGGAGTCTTAGCCAGTTGTACGTCAAAGGTAAACAAAGGCAAACATGTCACCCAGGAAAGCCAGGGTCAGTTTCACCAGCTCCCTTCTGACCCAGGAAAGGACACACCTTGCATTCCTGCCTTCAGACTTCCTCTCTCTGCATCCCAGTTTTCCCATTTGTAAAATGAGGAGGATTCCTGTCATTCTCATTTCTGGAGTTGAGGGTCTAACAAAAAAGTGGGTATAAAAGCACTTTGTAATTATAGATCTTTTAAGCAAAAACACTGCTTCTGCTTTGTTTTCTTACCTCTTCTTACTTGGAAATATGGCAAAACATTGAGACTTGATCCTCACCTGTAAACCAAAACTGTCTGCCCCATCTCCTGGAATGACAGACACCCAGTTGTCCGGCCAGAAACCTTGGAGCCCTGCCTGATTCAACTCTTTCCTCCAACACCCAGTCCACTGGCTTGTCTTTGAAAATATACTCAGAATCCAACTACCTCCACTCCATGCAGCGCCCCCGGTCCCAGCTCCTGTCAGGTTCATGTCTCTCCCAAATGGCGGCACAGCCCAGTGGACTCCTCAGTGGTCTCCTCTCTTGCCCCTTCCAATCCAATTTTTTTCATTTTCAAGTTTACACTGTCAGGAAAGGATAGCCTTTCTGTTAAAAAATGAGGCACATGCGCACACACACACACACACACACACACACACACACACACACATACATAAAGAAAGAAAAAAAAGGGAGAGACATATGAGGCAAGTCCTCCTACCCACCACAACCTTTGAACATTGTCATATGATACATGATGCTTGGAGCTAAGAGCGGCCATAGATGTGGCCGAGATATGGCAGCCATACACATAGAGAACCACCTGGAGTCCCAATATCATCATACTATGGAGTTAACCAATCCTGGAACCACTTAGCTTTGGGCTCTTTTGCTAAATGGCAGGAACCAGCAAACTCTTTCTTGAAAGGCCAGGCAATAGACGGTTTAAGCTTTGTGGTTCATCTTTGTCTCAACTCAGCTCTCCCCTCACAGTGCAGGAATAGCCATAACCAATACTTAAATGAAAGGGCATGGCTGTCTACCGATAAAAGTTTATTTATAGACACTGAAGTTGGAAATTCATATGATTTTCAAATATCCCAGAATATTATTCTTTTTTTAAAGATTTTTTTTCTTGTTCATTTGAGACAGAGAGAGCAAGTGAGAGCACAAGCAGGAGGGAGGACAGAGGGAGAGGGAGAAGCACTCCCCACTGAGCAGGGAGCCCAGTGATGCGGGGACTCGATCCCAGGACCCTGAGATCAGACCTCAGCTGAAGGCAGATGCTTCACCAAGTGAGCCACCCAGGCGCCCCTGGAATATGCTTCTTTTGATTTTCTTCAACCATTTAAAAATGTAAAAAACACGTACTATATGTTGGTTAACTGAACATAATAATAATAATAATAGTAATAATAATAAATACTTATTACAGTTACCAAAAAATAAAGTAAAAAAAATAAAATGTAAAACACTCTCAGCTCACAGGTCATATAAAAACAGGTTAACAGGCTAGATATGGCCCACAACAGACTGTAGTTTATCAATACTTGATAATAAAAACCTACATTAGGCCTCTTTTTTTCTGATAGTGACGCACATATTAGTATATTTTTTAATTTAATTCTTATTTTCTTACTTACAGCCAAGAGCATATGAATTGATGCAATATCTTTTTACTTAAAATTTTTACTTTGAAATATTTGAAACATGCAAAAAGTGCACAAAAATATAATCTGCTCACATGTCCGCATTACCCAGATTTAACTGATATTAACATTTTACCATACTAGGAGCGCCTGGGTGGCTCAGTGGTTAAGTGGCTGCCTTTCGCTCAGGTCATGGTCCCAGGGTCCGGGGATCGAGCCCCGCATCGGGCTCCCTGCTCTGCGGGAAACCTGCTTCTCCCTCTCTCCCCCTGCTTGTGTTCCCTCTCTCCCTGTGTCTGTGTCAAATAAATGAAATCTTTAAAACACACACACACACACACACACACACACACACACATTTTACCATACTTGCTTCAGATAATATGCACTCTAGGTATTTCCATGCACTTCTGTATCCATAAACAATAGGCCCTATTGTTTTCTGTTATTATGCATGTTGATGCATGTAGATTTGGTTCATTCACTTTTGCCACTGTGTGAATAAGTCACAACTTATCCAGCTACTCCCCAGCTGGGAAGGGGAAGTTAGTTTTGTTTTTGTTTTGTTTTGTTTATGGTTTCACTTGTACCCAAAGAGACTTGAAGGTATATACTGTCACTTCTTCCCACTGCTGGCAAGGGAGCTGTCTAACAGCACAGGTTTGATCGTGTCCTCTTGCTGAAAACCTTTTGCTAGCCCTGTGGTGCCCAAACTTCTGACCTTTAGCCCTGCGCTTCTGCCTCTACTCTCTGCCTCTGAAGCTTCGCAGCTCGGCACTGGCCCTATTGGACCCCCTTTCACCTGTGGGCCTTTGGCCAAGCACAGTGCTCACAAGGCCCCCTTTGTCCTGAGCCTGCTGCCTCCCCACCCCCAGACCCTCTCACCCTTTCCCACCCTGATGATTATCACACGTGCTGCTCCTCCCAGCCCCAGCCCTATGTCCCTGCCCCATCACACCCTTTGCTTTCCCCACACAGCTAGGTGTCAGCTCATCTAAGAACTTTCAGTGACCTTCCTTGACCCTGGCAGGGAGGTGGCTCCTGTGTGCCTCCAGCACAACGCTATCTGACATCTACTGGAGCACCTCCATAAAGGGGGTGTCCCTACTTATTTGCCATTTCCCCTCTCCAGTCTGGGATCTGTTTGTATCCAGGCACCATGTCCTTCGTTTCTCTGTGCCCCTTGGATTTGGCACATAGAAAATACTCACTAAATATTTAATGCGGTAATATCTGGATAAATGAATAAAAACATGCTCTACATGATTGATTCCCTATAGCATTAACCTCCAGAAAAATGAACACAAGAATTACACAGACAGATCACAAGAATTACACAGGATGTGACTGACAGAACCCAATCCAACTAGCTCTTCCCCATGGATATTTGAAACCAGTAAATACTGCTATTTATAGCCCCTGAAGCTCAACCTTAGCTTGATGATTGATGATAGCCAATTACTGAACTTCCCTAAGATTTCGTTAAATTCATTTAAAACTATTCTGAAACATAAACTCAGTTATTTACTTTTAGTTCAGGAAGGCTTCTTGTGAAAGTAACTAAACTTGCAGAGAAGAAAATCCATATCTACTAGGAAATGAATTTATAATAATGATGACTAAACATTAAGTAGTAAACTAATCCAGAAATAAAAAAGCTAATTATTACCTCCAGAAGATGATAATGGGCCCCTTATTCCCCAGAAGGATCCCTATGAATAATTACACATTAGCAGTGCTTTTATTTCTGCTACCCTTAGTACTTTATGCCAAAGCAGAAGTCCATACATGAAGTTATGACATTAAATTTCTCCTGTCTCTTGTGGAAATCAATCTTGCTGACTTATAAGCACAACATGAACCTGAAAGCATCTTGTCCACTGAAGACCAAGAGGGTCCATAGAAGGGGATTTTTAAAAATATCTTATCTCCCTTCAACCCTGAGCTATACTATATACTATATACTTCTTAAGCAATTGGCACAGAATATCATTTAACACTCTCTTGAACACTCAATGCTATCCCCAGGAACTCTGATGGCGAGGGGCTACTGAGATACCAAGGGAACTGGCCTGGAAACAGGAGACCTGGGATGCTATCACAGCTTTTCCATGACTTGCCGTGTGACCTTCGGCAAGCTACTGCCCCTTTCTGAGTCTAAAACAAACACTGTATAGTTAAGCTAGACAACTGTGAGACGGTTGCTTCCAGCTTCAGGAGGTATTTATCAAGTTTGCAAGCATATGTAGTTTTATGTTAATATTTTACAGAAGGAATTCAAGCAGTTACACCCAGCGTCTTCTAGAATTTGGTAGGCTAGAGGAGTGTGGATTAAATATAAGAGGCGTGTAATTTTGTAAGACCAGGGTATGTTGAATTAATAAGCAAGCTGTGTCTAATTACTAGGCTTTATTTTTAATACCAAAACCCCTGGATTTTTCTTCTTCCTGAGGTGCTCCTTTGGCAACTAGGAAACAATAATTTCAACACCCCTGCCACTCCAAGTATTTGCTTCTATAAGATGGTACAGTTATACGATTAATATATACATCAACAGGGGGGTTTAGGCCCACAAATGATATATGAAAACTATTCCAGACTGCAAAACAAGCCTCCTAAGCCCTTTCAAATTATAGAGGCAATGGTGATTAACAACCAATTCAGTGGAAAAATTATTTTGTGCATTCAAAACCTGAAGTACTGCCAGAAGGGGAAAGAATCAACAAAATAACATGGTCAGGCTAGATTGAATTCACAGAACATATTATAGAAGAGGCCCTCACTGGCTGGGCAAAAAAATGGGCTTGCTCACCAGGTGAAGTTAATAAAAGACCCTTTGACCAAGATTTCCATGACAAAGCTCTGCTAATTTTCACAAGAAGAATCTGCTCCAGTGGTGAGTCACTGCCCTTTTACTGGCATTATTCTAATGATATGAGTTAGAAGAAAAGGTCACAATGTAGATCAATGCCATCTTCGGATGACAGAGTGGGTGAGTCACCAAATGAAATTAATGCGGAAGCGTGGTTACCATTTTTGCTGTATATACTCTCCTCTGACACACTCAACGAGATATTTCAGGAGAGGTGGTTGCTAGGTTGCAGCCTCACTCAAAGCTCTTCATTTCAGTACAGAAAGAAATATGGAAAATTTTCAAGATGATAATATTAAATTTACCATGATGCAACCAAAGGGCTCAGATGTCTATATACTGACATGGGCCACTCTAGTGGCTGACATAAAATACAAAAATAAAAGAAAGCCAGAGTTGTAAGAACTTTAGAAATCATCTTAGCCATGCCCCTTATTTTATAGAAGACTGAGAATTCAGAAAGGGAATTGACTTGCCTAATGACATGTTTAGTGGCAAGAAGAAATCGGAAATGAGCCATTCTGTTTCCTTGACCAATGTTCTTCTCCCAAAATGGGCATTCTTGATTCATATGTTTAGTTTATAGACTTCAAAGTCTACAAAATATTCCTTATTTCTGGGAATGGGAAGCAGCAGCCAAGTGAACAAGATGATGACTTTTAAAAAACATCTGAAAAGTTTGTCAGGTTTTTCATCGTTATTAAAATATTTATTATAAAGATGTGCTTTAACACTTCACCAAATAGGATATATAAATGGAAAAGAAATACCTAAAAGGCTCAAAATCACATGTCATTAGGGAACCGCAAATAAAAACAATGAGAGACAACCTACACACCGAGTAGAATGGCCCAAATCCCAAACACTAAGAACACCAAATGCTGGCAAGGATGGGGGCAAGAGGAGCAACTGGCCACTTGGGAAGCTAGTTTGGCAGTTTCTAACAAAACTACACATACTCTTACCATACCATACAGCAACCATATTCCTTGCTATTTACCCAAATGAGTTGAAAACTTGTATCAACACAAAGCGTGCAAATGGATATTTCTAGCAGCTTTATTCACATTTGCTAAAACTTGGAAGCAATATGTGAAAGGATAAACTGTGGTACATCCAGACAACAGAATGTTATTTAGCATTTTTAAAAGAAGAGAAAGTCAAGTATCGCATGGTCTCACTTACTTGCGGTGCATGAGGGGCAAACTGGAGGACAGTGGCAGAAGGAAAGCAAATGGGAACTAGGGTAATCTAGGGAGGGAAACGAAACAACAGAGATTTTGAACACAGAAACAAACTGAGGGACTTGGAGGGAGGGGGGTGGAGGGATGGGAGAGCCTGGTGCTG